>JANRGW010027120.1:0-49118 GCA_024733675.1 Psilopsiagon aymara | reverse complement strand
TCATTATTATTACTAGTAGTAGCAGTAGTGGTTTGTGTTATACCTTAGTTACTAAACTGTTCTTATCTCAACCTGTGAGAGTTGCATTTTTTCGATTCTCCTTCTCATCCCTCCAGGAGCAGAGGGAAGAAAAAGGGAGAAGTGAGTGAACAAACTGCGTGGCTGATTTACGGCTTAAACCACGACACTTTTAAAGCTACATGCAACACTTGTAAGCTTTAGGAGCAAAAACCAAAGTTTGTATTACTGTATTTCTTTATTATGCTATCACCCTCAGTAGTGCCTACCAGTACATCACAAAACGTGTAAAATAAATGTGAAGACAGCAGTTATGTTAATGCACATCAATCATGATCAGCGAACAGACTCATAATCACACCACTAGTCTTGAAATTTTTGCGTCACTTGGGATCTGGATTTTCTTCCAGATTTTCATATCAGTGTTTTACCATACCATGTTTTATGATACAGGACACCCAATACTGGTTTTCCTGTGTGTCCCATCACAGCCAAACCTCTTCCATGTGTCCTCCATATTTCACATGTTAGCTTTTGTCGATTATTTTTTAAAATGTCGTGTTGATGGTCTCCTGGACAGTTATACATGCCCTTTTTTATGTGTCATTGTAACTTTACAATTGCCATCTATCATCCCTTTTTTCCTTTGTTCATAGCATCTATCAGCATCTCCTGTCTTCAAATATTATTAACCATGCTCACCCTACTAGGCTTACAAGATACATCATCAAACTTGTCCCAGTGTCTAACTGGGGACTGTCATCACACTGACTAGCTATCTGTCAGATTTTCCACTATCTCCTTCTCATAGTTATGTTGCTTTTTCAGCACAGGACACTACTGTTTCTGTCCATCTTTAAAACTCAGCACTTACGTGATACCCATGATATCTTTTGTCATAATGAAATATTAGCTTGCTGACGCTTTTTACTCTCTCCATACATCTTTCATTACTGTTTATTTCACCCACCTGGTGTCATTCACTCAAATGATGTACAATCTGATCTTCACATATGTGCTTCAAATACTTCCACCTATCAAGGAGCCCTTCCTGACCCTTTTTCCTCACAAGAATGAAATAAGTTTCTTCAGTTTGGGATTTATGCCAAGAAATCATTATGCAATTGTTTTAAGAGTACTTCATCACTCATCCTGAAGTACAGCAACAAAAACAGTTCAGGAATTGCACAGGGTTGTTAGAACCTCGAAGGAACTAAGCTGTAGCCTGTTCCACGACACAGTTGTTATTGCATTGCTTTTAACCTCAAGAAGTTGCAAAATATTACATGTGTCTTTATAAATAAGCACATCCATAGACATTTTCAAGCCCAATTCTGTAAAACCCCAGTAACCAGAGACTAACTCTGTCTATAAGAATGACCTGTCAGAGATACAGGAGGATCCCCACAGGGCCCAGCCTGGCAGAGGTCTGGAAAATCCAGGAATGAGATGGTACTAGGAGCCCCAGTGAGAATCACACAAATGTCCAGCTGCTGGCATACAGCTGTGTAACAGCCAAATGAAGCTGCACATAAATGATAGCACAGCTGGAGCTCCCTTTAAAATGTTTAGATTACAAAAATAATCAGTCATGCTGGTGCCACCCCTCAGAAATAAATAAGCAGAGCTAATTACCCTATCAGGCTGTGCTGCGTAGCCACTTTTGTAGGTAAGTATTGTATTTTCGTTTTTCAGATGAAATTATATTTTAGTATTCGGTTTGACATGTTGCTGATTCTGCTTACTAGGTCTGGCTATCTACTCTTTTGAACTAGCTGTTAAATCTAAATACCACAGGGTGCCTCAGTTGTAAACACCTGTTACCACAATCATGTATGACCAGTGAAGTTTAAACAGTGTGCATAGTCTTACATGTCTGATGGGAGTATGCTTGCAGTTTTTGTACTACACACTAAGATGTCTGGTGAGAACACCCCTAACATCACACCATTCTGAGAAAGAAAGGGAGCATAGAGGCAGCCTCCAGAAACGCACAATGATGTCAGGCTTGAAACCATGGAAACGATGTCTGCTGCCAACAAGCCAAAGTACAGGAAATACTCCCAAGCAGAAAAAGCATCACTGGATAAACCTGAGTGCAAAACAAATATTTAAATCAAACTCATAAACCTGGGATAGGATAAGGACAACTAGAGATGCTGTCCTGGGTTCAGCTCTAAAGTTATTTTTTTCCTTCCTAGTAGCTGGTTCAGTGCTGTGTTTTGGTTTAGTCTGAGAACATGCTGATAACATGGCAATGTTATAGTTATAGAATCATAGAATAGTTAGGGTTGGAAAGGACCTTAAGATCATCTAGTTCCACCCCCCCTGCCATGGGCAGGGACACCTCCTAGTAAACCACATCACCCAAGGCTATGTCCAACGTTGCCTTGAACACTGCCAGGGATGGAGCATTCACAACTTCCCTGGGCAACCCATTCCAGGGCCTCACCACCCTTACAGTGAAGAATTTCTTCCTCAGATCCAATCTAAACTTCCCCTGTTTAAGTCTAAACCCATTACTCCTTGTCCTATCACTACAGTCCCTAATGAAGAGTCCCTCCCCAGCCCCATCAAGGACCTTTCAGTCTCTCATGTTCTGCCAGTAAGGACAAGGCAGGAGGAAGCAGAGGCAGGACAACTGTCTCAAACTAGCCAAAGCTGTTTCCATACCACAGCACATCATACCTAGTATATAAGCAGGGGGCAGTTACCTAGAAGGGCAGATCACTGCTTGGGTTGGGCTGGATGGTAAGCAATTGTATTGTATATCGCTTGTATTTACTGGTTTGTTTTCCTTTCTCTTTTTAGTTTTATAATTTCTGCCCATCTTATTTCCCTTACCATTATTATTAGCAGTAGTTTTGAGAGATACTTCAGTTACTGGGCTGTTCTTATCTTGATCCATGCGGTTTACATTCTTTTGATTCTCCCCATCCTGCCTGGAGGGAAGAGAAGCAGGGAGTGAGATAGCTGCTGAATGGCTCTGAGTTACCAACTGGGCATGAACCACAACATATGCACATGTGATTAGTTACTGTGCAGAATCTTCCATGCTTGAGGTCTGTAAAGGTCCTAGGTTCAAAAATTTTAGACATTCATGACCTCACAGAACGATGGTGAATTAAGCAATGCATGCTGTTATAGCATAATTAATAACCTTAATAGTAAAGAGGTTGGCAACCTTCTGAAGAGAATGAAGAGCAGCAAACTGAACCTGAATGAATTACATTGTTTCAGGAATTTATACATAATTTTATTAAAAATAAGAATAAGCTAGTGGAAAAGAGAGGAACTCGGCAATATTGTCCTTTAAACTTCAGTAAGAACATATAATCAGATGTTTCAGTTCAGAAGTGCCTTTATTTCCATTGTTTAGCCATGGCCAGAGAAAAGAATCAACACAGAATAAAACATGGCTAATCAGATCCTTTAAAGCTTTACATAAGACAAGCCTTGTGCTTTGCCCAGTGCTTGAGCAAAGCTGCTAAGTGTTAATGCATATAATCTGTCTAGCCAGCTAACTATTTTAATCCATCACACAGTGTGTGAAAATATTAAAGCAACCAATCTGCAACAAGTTAATAGTGGGGTTAGGCACTAAAACAGTAACAAAACCACACTTTGATTAATGATCCCAAATACTGTAGTATAGATGTATAATAACTTCAGTATAGGTGTCTTTTGTCTAAGTTTATTTAGTGGCCAATGAATGGAAAATAGATTTGGCAATTGAAAGTATTACAGCATATCAGGTGCTGCTCCATACTGACAAAAGCTGGAGAAAATACCACATTTTCATAGCGAGTAAAGGTAACAATGTATATAACTAGACCTACTTCAGGGGAGGAGAGACAATTTAAATACACAAATCTCAGGTGATGACAGACATACCTGCAGTGGAAGGAATGCTATCATTTGAATAAAATAAGAACCATGCCAAACTATTACTGGATGAGTGAAGCAAAACTTCATTTGGCCTCTAAAACAAGTGAGGCCCTTCTCTTTCCTTGTATCTTGGTTTCTGTTTCCATAACCCTCCACAAGCAGTTTCCAAACAGGTCAGAAAAAAGAAAAAAAAAAAAGTAAGAAGTAAACTTGCATTCTTGGCATCTCTCAAATCTGTGACATTTTGCCTACACCACTTCAGTATCAAAAAAGCACATACATTTTGGGATACATCAGTGCATTGAACTGATGAATTGTCAGCATTCCTCTTCTTTAAGAGCATAGTGCCTTTCCTGTTAAAAAACACCATTGAATGAATACATACATCACAGTCCCTCTGACCCCATGTCTGGAAAGCCTGGGACAGAGCGCCCCAACCTGAGGAATTCAGGCATCTATTACATCCTAACGGAGTGCTGCAAGCATCAAGCTGTAGACCTTTATTATCTCCTCTTGACATTTTTTCTCCCAAATAGTTGTCCTATCACTCTGCAAAATACCTCAAATAGGGTATAGATTATTCATAAACATGCTTCCTGTTGGAAAAGTTTGGAGATTGAATTTATAACAGTGAAAAGGTCAATTCAAGGAGATAATAAACTACTTGTAAAATCTTTTAAATTTGTTGAGCAATATGAATGGCACAAGGAAAAGCCTTCTGTGTACAAGGTAAGTTGGAAGAAAAGCTAGAACTAGCCTGCAGAAAGTGAAAAGAAATCTGCTCAGCAAATAGATTCTACTGCTGTATGCCAACACAGTGCACGAATTCAACAAAATGCTTGCATAGCTTGGAAGATGTCGTGGTTTAAGCCGTAAATCAGCCACGCAGTTTGTTCACTCACTTCCCCCTTTTTCTTCCCTCTGCTCCTGGAGGGATAGGAAGGAGAATCGAAAGAATGCAACTCCCACAGGTTGAGATAAGAACATTTAATAACTAAGGTATAACACAAATCACTACTGCTACTACTAGTAATAATAAGTGAAATACAACGGAAAAGAATACAACAGCTCACCATGTATACCCAGCCCGATCAAGCAGTGCACCCCCCACACCCTTCCGGGTCTCTGCTCTCCGTTTCTGCATCCCGGGCATGACGTGCTACGGTATGGAATACCTCTTTGGTCAGTTTGGGTCAGGTGTCCTGTCTCTGCTTCCTCGTGGCTTCCCCTCCTCCCTGGCAGAGCATGAGGCTCAGAAAGTCCTTGGCGAGACCAAACATCACTAAGCCATAACTAAAAACATTGGTGTTATCAGTGCTGTTCTCAGGCCACAAGTCAAAAACACAGTGCTGCACCAACTACCGAGAGGAGAAAAATGACTGCTACTGCTGAACCCATGACAGAAGATCAGGTTAACAGTGAAGGCTGTGTTTCTTGCTTACACACAGTGCCCAATATAGCAAGCTTTCCATTTTAGGTGTCTGATAATGCTAACTCTATTGACCTGCATAGCTGGTCAAAGGTGAGATTCTGTGAGTAGAATGCAGTGGAAAGTGGAAATGATGCATCTTGCCACTGAGGAACAGTCACAGTTGTCTGCAAAGGGTACAAAATCTCGTTTCTGTGAGCACAGAAGGAATTGAGCAACTGGATATGGTTACTTCAAGCACAATTTCAAACATTTTTCCAGCCAACATGCAGCACACTTGAGAACTCCCGTTGATGTAATACTGTGTATGTTTTCTCTGGTTGTTTATCTTACTGCTCATGCTCCCACCCTGTATTTCTACCTTCTGCATTTTCTCTCATATAAGCCTCTATCCGTACATAAATAAGTTGCATTTCACTCTCCACTGTGTAAGGTTTGAATAGCATTCATTCTTATTTTTGGTGTGACTTGTGGTGAAATCTGTAATGACTTCTTAAAAGGAACTTTATGCTTCATAAGCAACTTGATGGCTAGCACTGACCTGATGCATGAAACAGTTCAAAACAAGTCTGTAACAAAAGAAATTGCACCAATGAATTTATCAGTGGTCACTTCTGGCATCACAGATCCTAATTCTGAGACATTATATTGCGCTTTTTGCAGCAGCCTAAAACAAGGGTTATTATGTGGACTTGCAACCAGTTAGCCAGTTGTAGATTTATGTATTTTTGTTGCTGTTGCTTTGATGGTGGGTGTCCTGGGTTCGGCAGTAGCAGTCGTTTTTCTCCTTCTTGGTAGCTGGTTTGGAGCTGTGGTTTTTTTGACTTTTGGCTTTGGAACAGTGTTGGTAACACCAATGTTTTGGTTACTGCTTAGTACATTTTGGTCCGGCCAAGGACTTTCTGAGTCTCATGCTCTGCCAGGGAGGAGGGTAAGCCAGGAGGGAGCAGAGATGGGGCATCTGATCCAAACTGACCAAAGAGGTATTCCATAACATAGCACGTCATGCCAGGAAGGTAAAAACTGGGGGCAGGAACCTGGAAGATGAGAGTTTGCAGCTCTGTTGCTGGGTGGTGAGCATTTATACCCTCTTCCCTTGTATTTTCCCTGGTCATTATTGTTATTGGTGGTAGCAGTAGTGATTTGTGTTATACCTTGGTTATTGGACTGTTCTTATCTCAGCCCGTGGGAGTTACATTCTTTTGATTCTTCTCCCCGTCCCCGTCCCCCCCCCTTTTGGAGTGGAGGGGAAGAAGTGGGGGGAAGTGAGTGAACAAAACTGCTTGTTGTACAGCTTAAACTGCGACAGTTCTTTTAGGAGGGGGAAGTGAGTGAACAAACTGCGTGGCTGATTTACAGCTTAAACCACAACAGTGGGTCTAGGGCAATCTGGTAGCTAAAGGCTGCATGAAAAGTGAAAAATCAAGATTGAAATATCTCGCAAATTTTTAACAGAATAGAATCACAGATTAATTGTCAATGTAGCAATTAGCAACATGAAAAGTCTGTCATGTAAAGTGACAATATGACATACCTGTAATTAACACAGCACTCCTAAAGAAAACTAAATTGCCCTGCCTGTTTATAGCTATCCATGAGAAACTGCCTGCTATAGTAATTTCTCTATCAGTAGTGGCTGATAGCATGATATTTCCATCTATAATTTTAAATAGGAAGCGTACCTGTCATCTCATCTAGCACAAGTAGACATCTAACTATGGCTAGAAATGAACACAGGACTTGCAGTGTTGGTAACTGATAAGTAAGTTGGAGTCAAATATTTTCAAAAAAGCTGTGTTAGAAAAGGATATAACCAATACAGCATTGGACCTGCAGAGAAGGGAATGAGCACTTCATCAGTGACTATTTCTGCTAGTTGATGGTTCAAGACTGCTGCTACCTGACAGTGTATGCTGGGCAGCCACAGTCCAAGTTACTGAGACACCCATGTCCTGTGATGTTTGAAGGATAACACTAACATACAGCTGCTGCTAATCCTTCAAGCACCTTTCAGCGATAAAAAAGTTCAGTGGGGCAACCAAACCTAGTCAGCTGTCTCCAAACAAACACTTAGAAAGTCCTTTGAGATGTATCATATTACAAGCAGTGATTTGGAGTATCATCTGTGCCAATCATCATTTTGTAGCTGTAAGAGCCACCGGCAACATCCAATTACATGCTGACACAAACTCACAAAACACTGCAACCCTGATGTGATAAACCAGCTTGCAAAAACATATCTTCCATTAGAACTTTGTTGTTGAGTATTTCCACAAATGGGAATAACTAAATGGACATGATCCAGATTGGCTGCCTCTTTACCTCTTTGCTTAAAGGTTGGGTTTCTATTTTGGCTAATACATGGAGTGGCCAGTCCTCATGGGAAAAGCATATTTTCAGAGATATTCAATGTGGAATCCAGAGTAAGAATAAGGACTGGTGAGACAAAGTGCTAGAAATTCTTCATTTTTTTCGTAGGACACTTTGGTCTGGGCATGATATAATTTATGGACACTCAGCAGGGAACAAGTAACATAGTGATTATGAAAAGCAGTGTATTGTATACGTCCAGCTACCACAGTTCTTCACAGGCTTTACTTATTAGATAAGACTGCCCTCCCACTGAAAGCTTCACAGTAAGGGTGGGGCCAATGTTTAAGGTACTAATTCAGTTTCCATAAAAATTATTGCACAAAGTCTCATAGAATACAATTATAATCTCTAAAGAAATTAGTTCAAATGGACACATGTAAAAGGTAATTCCCATGATTCTGAAAGCAATGAATGGGTTTTGAAAAACTAAGGTGTATCTTTAAAACAGGAATACATTCTATAGAATATCTGCTCTCATTACTGCTTTCATTATGAAAATAATTTTAAAATATGATAGCAAAACAATAGAGGATTCGGCTTTCTTTCCAGACAAGGCACTAGGTGAAGAAATTTATTGCTTCTGATTTTCCTTTAAGAGAGTGGGAATTAGAAGAAATATGCTAGAAAGTGTGCTGCAGTTGCAAACATCGGCTCTAAAACTTCAAGAAGAAGCCTTAGCTGACTAAAACACAGGAAAATTTCCCCAGAAATATAGGAAAAGGGCACAAATAAGGGAAAAGAAAATCTTTATGGAAAGCTAAGGATTTTTTTTTTTTAAGAAAAATTTGAGGTAGAGATTTTCTGAGTAACATTTTCTTGAAAAGGTTTTGTCCTTCCCTTGCACTAAACAGAGGTCTAACATAGCGGTTTACCTTTTTTTTCAGAGGAAGGGAGATTTTGCTGCAGCTGCAGAGTAAGGATGGAACTGACTAGTGTTAAAGAACCCGTGATATCATTTTTCTGATGTCATTATTCCTAGCAACCAGAAAAGAGCTATTTTAAATACATTGGTTTTATGACAAAGACTAGTCTTAACTACAAACTCCTGTAAAATTCACAAATCACTGAAAACAAACTGACACTAGGCATATGAAAGATGATCAGTGTCCATTTCTGTAATTTTTTTTTTTTTTTTATTTTTTTTAAACAAAAAATAGAGAATGAGAATCTAAACAATGTGGTGAAAAATGCTGCCAAGAAAACTACGGAAGCAAGCAAAAAGAGCATCCTTGCATCTGATCAAGCAATGCAGAAGGGGAGGGGAAGGGGAAAATAAAGAAAACATACCCAGCTGAGAGAAAGGGCTGTCACTGTTCTGAGATGTATAATTTTTTATGGAGAAATTACTAAGAAATCACAAATCCCTGGCTGCTATAATTTAAAAGCCTGCAATAGGTGAGGGCTGGTCACTGGAGGCCACTGGAGAAATCAGCACCCATAAGCTTACCAAAGTGGAATATTTGTATCATGCCTGAAGAGTAAGAATTCCATTTTACAGTATCTTTTAGTGGCTGGGATTGTCAAAACCTTTTGATTTGTATATTTATTGTTTGTGTGTTAGCAGAGAAAGGACACCTACCAGGCATTGACAGGATTGCAAACAACTGAAAGGGGCAGAGTCTTTCTCTGCTTTCCAGTTGCAGAAGCAGCTGGTATCTTGCCTGTGTCAGTGAGACCTTACTTCTACTGTCATTACCTTTCACTCGTGCTGTCCTGAATGATCCTTTGTTATGATCCTCAGTTAGAATGAACCTTGGTCACAGATACAGAACTGAGCCAAGTCAGAAACTGAAAACAAGCTTGAGATCAAAATGATGGCCTAACATGTTCCCATTCTTCTTACTGATTACAAGATAGTTCACATGTCTAAAATGTGGATTTTGTCCTTTTGCAGGAAAGGAAGTGGATATATTGTTTAGGGGGATGGAGTGAACAGGCTGATCCAACCTGTGCCCTGTTTTGGCTCATTTAACAATACAAAGTAATGTATGCAGAGCCAAACAGCTCAGTCTAAACGGCAATTTATCCAGGAATAGCTTAAAAAGCAGAGAGAAATTTTTAAATTCAAGATCAATGAATGTGTTTAATCTTAGGGATGTTCAGAGCCCCTAAATTACTATAGGCTGCTGTTACACACTATAATAGCTTGCTGAGCATTTGTTAACTCCAGCAGAGTATATTTGCAATTATTTCTAATGAACTCCCCAGCCCTTTAGAAAAAATAAAAGTCCTTTTGAATTGGTCCTACCTGTTGGCTTCATTAAATTTGGAAACGAAAACCATATATTTTCAAATCTCCCCATATTACAGGACTCAGGGCGAGATTGGCATGTTTATTTTCAGAAAACCTCCCAGAGCATTTTAGGCATGGCCAAACTTATACATCTCTCCTTGACAGCTGCAGAACTTTTATTTCCTTAGCTAGAATGTAACAGATTGCTTGCAGTTTAAGAGTCGATGTTTGGGTTGCACTGCAAAATCTGGCTGCCTGCTGGGGCTGTAAAGAGGTCCCATGCAGAGAGAATTCCCATGCAGGGAATTCTGGGAACATCTGCCCACATAAACTTTATGCAACCAAGGAGTCAAAGGAAGGAACAGCAATTTGTGGGAAGGTGAGAGAAAATAATTTCCCCCCACATATCATCAGACTCTCTACTAACACATTAAGATTTAAGTCTGTCCTTGAAATTCTTGCTGATACAGCCAGCAGAACAATAAAAATAGAAGGATAGGACCCCATTCTGATTAAGACACTGGGATTTTTTTTTTTCAGTTTCAGAAATCCTCTTATTAATGTGTGTTTTCAGGTGGGGTTTTTTTTGTTTGTTTGTTTTTTGGTTTGTTGTTTTGTTTTTGTTTTTTTTTTACTTTCCTCTACATTGCAGTGTAATTGGAAAAATATAGCTTCACATGAGAGGATTTTCATTTTCATGGCAGCTTTACATAAGATTGTCTTTATCTGGAAGATTCTTGATCACCAGTCAAAGCAACAGCTGGTGCTCTCTGCTTCAGCTGTATTTGGACATTGGGGAATGTCATGTTATCAAAATGTTTTAAGTGCACCCATCAAAGCTGACATAAACTGAAAGCTGTGACATCAGCCAAGCAGACTGCAGGTTTATTGCATGGCTTCACATCACTCTGCAGAAATGAAACTGTGCACAGAAAGTGAAACACAGAATTATTTTAATGATAATCTTACTTTACTTTCAACTTTCCCAGATATTGTAACTCAATTTAGGTCTCAGCACTTCTAGTGCTGTTTCAAATGGTACTTGTTCAACAGCCCATGAATATCTTCCCAAGATCAGCTTTTAAGATTATGAGCCTTTAAACCACTTGTTCTACTTTTATTTCTTTTGCACTTGTAATCTTAGGTAAACAAAACACTCTAGAAGTGAAACAATTCCGCAAGTGTTAAATGGTGCTTTTTACTGAATTTACCTAAGAATTCTTTTGTCTTTGGATAGCATTGAAGCCCACATAAAAAATTTTGCATGGTGTTAGATGAAAACATTAATGCAGAGCTATAGTCGAATCATAGCAATGGTATTTGATACTTAAACCAAAGTTTTCCCTCATAAGCTCTTATTTGCAAACAGGGAGTATGCTAGATGCATGCAGCACGTCTGCATTAATAATTTCCTACTGCTTTAGCCAATGTTGTGTTGTGGGGTTCTTTTCATAATACTCAGATTGATGCTATTCTTTTCATGGCACATCATTATGGTTTAGAAGAATAAACAAAACATACCTAATGACCTACAATGTGTAGGATGTGCAAACACTAAGTATTCTTTTCACAGTTGATTTTCAAAATGCTTTACAACTCCCATTTTGTTATAAAATTTGGCCCTATATTGAGTAAATGCAGCTTTCACACTGAGCTAGAGTTCTGCAGCCTGAATTTTTGTCTGCCAATCAGGAAGGCAGAATTTTAAGTGCAACTAGCTCAGGTGTGTAAGAATAGATTATAAGCACCATGTAGATAGCAATGGATTCATAGGAATTTGATGTCATAGTAATGAGGATGTTGCTATGCAGCTGTCAGCTTATTCCTGAAGAGGAGGGGAAGCAACTAAGCACTTCAGTAAGTCAATGCTCCCAAGCATATGCCTTTTCATCAATGTCCATGCTTTGACCCAAGTACATCCTTCTTTGTTCTCTGTTCTTAGAGCCAAGAATGCATGCTTGCAAAGGGGCTTGAAACATACAATATTGAGGACTAAAAAGCAACCTGAACCTAATATTCTCACTTGTATCTCATACATAGCTCTGTGGAGATGAAGGAATGAGAGTCTCAGGAATAAACAGAGAAGGCTGAATTTACTGCAGAGTATCTTGTGACCTTTTCAAGTACCCAGAAAAGTAATAATTTAGAATTTGTAAATTGGCATCATAGATTATGTTTGCTCGGAGTAACTGTACTACGCCCTCAGCTTCAGCACTCAGCAGGTGTCAAAAACAAATTTACTGAAACTCGCATGGATATGGCAGAAGTTTGGAATCTTACCCTGTCTGACGGTATGTTCACCCTTGGTAAGCCAAATAAACTAACTTACTGTAAACCTTGAATGTAAGGGGAACCTTTGTTCCAAAATAAGTTTTGCAATACAAACTCATAGAACGTTACTGCTGCTGCTTTTCTAGAGACCTAATCTTTCCATTTTTCTCTTAATTTTTCTTTAATTGTTAATATCTGTCCCCTCTGTTTATACATCTTTGGTAAACACATACTGCTAGCACTACAAAGTAAAGGATTTTCATATTCTTACATCAAAAGTTTTCCTCAGACAATGTTTTGCTTATTTTTCAGCTTATTTCACATTTATATGCACTGCTTTGGAGCAAAAACTTATTTTCCTGAGTCTATGCCTGCCTGGGCATCAATCTACCCACAGGAGGTGTAAGTGATTGCCTTTGCATCACTTGTTTTTTTCTGCTTTTTTTCTCTCTTCCTCCACATCTCTTTAGTTTATTAAATAATTTTTACCTCAACCCACAAGGGTTTTCTTGCTTTTACTCTTCCTTTCCTCTTTCCCTAACCTACTGGGGGAAGGGAGCTGGGGAATGAGAAATTGGCTGTGTGGTGCTCAGTTGCCTACCAGAAGTAAGTGGCATTCGTCAAGGGGACTACTAATGGCACATCTCACAGCTCTTCATGCTGTGAGGCACCCTGTTTGTCTGTCCTCCCTGAGAAACCACTAGAAGAAGCAGAGAAACAATTCAGAAGCGAATGTTCAGTGTTAACATGCACTCACGTTGAAGAGGGGTAAGCTTTCCTGTTTCAGCCTACATTTTCTCTCCATTTAGCTAATTCAACTTACCAAGCATCTCTGTAAAGTGCATACCAGGGCTCATCATTCCTTTGCTGGTGCAGGACTAATGCGTATGTTTCTTAGGTGGTGCTCATGACAAAACAGTCCCCAGTCTGTCCTTTTGCCTCATCAAAAGACCAAAACCTATCTGGTTGATAGTGTCATCTGGATCTGATGAAACTGGCTTAATTCAAAGATAAAAGGACAGCTAGTCTTTCACTTCAGATTCACTTTGCTGTTGTTTATTTTCTTACCCTAGGTGACTTACCTGTAGAAGAAAAGCACAAGCTATTTCTTGCCCTACAAGTAGCCTTTTAGCCCAAAGGAATGTTTTACAAAACCCACTGTACTACCTCACTCAATATTACCTCTGCTTTTGACAGGCACTCACCTTCTTCACCAAAGCTAACATGACAGACGGGATGAAATCCAAGCCCAGAGGCTGACCCAGGCAAAACCAAACATCTGGGATCTTTTGTGAGGTGGCTTCTGCTGTGACACTTCAGGGTAAATTTGTTCAAAATCTTTCAGCATCTGAAAAAAACCCCACAAAAAAAAAAAAAAAAACAAAACCCGAAACAACCAAACCACGAAACCTACATACCACACACACACAAATAATCAAAAAAGAAAAGCACAGAAACTATAAAAAAAATTACTTCTTAAACTGAGCTTTGAATCGTAAATGAATCTTCACCTCTAAAATCATTATGGATGTAGAAAAAGCAGAATCCATGAAAAGAATTATTTCAGGGCACAGAAAACCAGATGTAACATAAAATGTCAAGGGTGAAATAAAAGCAGCTACTACTGTGGCTTCTCACTGTTAAAATTGCCAGTGCAGGCGTCTAAAATGCAGAGCTCCATTACACTGTAATCCTAGTTATATCCCCCTGTCACCATGGAGCTGTGCAAATAATGATGTTGCTGTTTCTCACAGTTGAGAATATCAGACCTAAACTTTTTAGTTTGGGAAAAAGAAAGTCATATTTAAAATTTATGCCCTCTATTAAAGTGTTTGTGCTAAATGCACAATAATACCTAGAAGAGGAAAACAAAATATATATTTTTTTTTCTTCTACTCTTCAGTATTACTGTCTTGTACATCATTTGCCTCAATAGCTCATGTATAAAGATCAACTTTCCCTGACATTTTATGCCACAGTTTGAGAACTATGTTTTTACTTTGCACTGGTGAAACCTAAGTCTACCCAACAAGAAATCAGTTACGAAGATACTAAATGCACTGGAACTAGAGACTAGAGTTGCAGTAAACATATCACCGCAGAGAAACAGTGAGCAGCCAAAAATTAGCTGATACTATGCTGTCCATGTGAGGCATTCATGTTACACAAATGGAGAAAGTGCAAATCAATTATCCAAGGGTGCAAAACTAAAGTTTGGAGATAGTGTTTGGAAACTTCAGTTGAGACTTATGCTTCATTTTCTACCCCATCCCCATATACCCTTAAATTCCAGAGTAACTTATTTCTGTATCCTAAACCCACAAAATGTCACTACAATAGGAACATTATGATTGTAAAAAATTAAAAGAACCAAAATCAAGTGGGTGATTTGACTGCATTTGTGGCCATACCTGCCTTCCTCATGAGCATTTTTTGCAGCTGCATAGAGGTCAAAGAACCTCAGGCCAGGAAGTTTTGCAGTCCAAGCAGCTGCAAAAGCAGATTGAACTTCTTTTTTTTTTTTTTTTTTTTTTTTTTTTTATGCAGCATATAGACTGTTTTGTTCTCTCAGAACTGTATTTAGAGGGCAGATCATGTTTTCACAACCCAGACATTTCAGAAAGAAATTAACACTGTAAGAGTATGATTGTGATACGAGACTCATAATCTCATCTCCATGATGATCATCTAGGGTGTTTAAACGACCTTTACAATTATGTTGTATGCCTGTTTAAAGGTACACTGGAGAAGCAGTCTGGATTTTAGAGAACTCAAATGAAACTGAATGAATCTGTAATCCACATTGGAACTATGAAGTAAGAGCGACTTAAAAGGAGGAACATATGTAGATGACTCTAGCCTTTTTTCTTCCTTTTTTTTGAATAATTGTGTGGCAGGATTTCTATTCCCTAATCTGTTTACAGAAATATTGAGACTGCCTTCACATCAAAATAAATAATTCCCCCATATCTTTGTACTCCAATTTTGCAGTTAATTAAACTAATTTGTCAGTCTTTGTAAGTTGGAAACTCTTCCTGTCATCCCCTCCAATCACTACTTATTTAAATTTCATCCTTGGACAGTTTCATGATAATGTTTATCTGCTCCAGAGGATTGGAAATAAGAGTAATACAGTGCTATAACATTTAATTTCTTTCTTAAAGCTGGAAAAAGCAAAGCATCAGCTGGCCAGCTAGATAACACAATTTCCCATGTAGGCTATTTGCTTACGATAGCTGGGGGCCAATTTAATTTCTGAGCTGCTTATTTAATCGTTCTGAGAGGGGTTCCCCACAGTTAAGAATGAACTGTCCATGAAGTTTCTATGAAAACTGTAAGAAAAACTTCTCACATTAGACTAGGTTATATATATATTAGGGCAGTACACATTTAATGCATTTCACTATCTGAACAGAATAATAATTCTTGACAATCTGTATGCATTGTATTTATAGTACTTATCTTGCAGAATGTAGACAGAAAAAAGGGGTATTTAATATCACATGCATATTTTAAAAACATCAGTTGCAGATGGCTCATTTCTGCCTTACTTTTGATTCTTTTTTTTCAACCTCTCATGAAAAATATAATGAGAAATGAATAAAGGTTAAACTAAGTCACATAAAGAAAATTTCATATTTACTTTCATGCTCAGCATGCTTTATAAACATAAACATTAAGTTAATTCCTACCCAACTTTTCTCAGACAAGAAGTGTGTGCTTCTGATTTTGAACCCCATGGGAAAGTCAAGGCTGATATACCAAAGAGCATTTTTTAAAGCTCCTTCTGCCTGTGTGAAAAATCCAGACTCTCCAGATCAGTAAAAATCCTAAGGAGCATTCACCTGTAAACAAAGTAAGGATATTTGCAAGTACCCTGTCTCTGCTTTGGACAGCGCACTACTCAACCAGAACTCTATAATGAGTAAAAACATCAAGTCCATGCACCAATGTTGCTTCTTTTGCCATAATATTTCCTGCAGTGTACCAAATATATCTTTAGTAAAGGTGTAAACCTTTAAGATGTTCTTCTTGCCTCTTGTTTTAGAGTAAGCTAGCCAAATTTGCTACCAACAGCAGAGATATATACCAAACACTGCCATTGTTTACTTCTTAGCATGTACTTTTAACTTATATTGGATCTCTGGCAAAGGAAATAAGACTAAGCTCTAGAGAAAGGGATAGCACAAAGTGTTCCACAACATATAGCACACATGCAACAAAACCTCTTCTGTCCATGATAGGGCAGGAAAAAGGAAAGACCATAGAGTACGAAGGATTTCACACACAAGATAATTTCTCAGGTTGGGTATTGGTCAGAGGATGTTGTGTAATCACATTGTGCATCACTTGGGCTTTTTTGTTTTCTTTTCCTTTTCCCTTTTTAGTTTAATATTTTCTCCCCTTGTTATTCCCCTTATCATTATTATTTTTGGCGGCAGCAGTAGTGGTTTTGTGTTATACCTGAGTTGCTGGACTGCTCTTATCTCAACACATGGGAGTTACAATCTTACAAATCTCCTCCCCATCCCTCCAGGAGCTGGGGGAGTGAGCAAGTGGCTGTGTGGTTCTCAGTTACCAGCTGGACTTAAACCATGACAGTACAGCTCAAGAAGGTTTGAGCTACTTCCTCTCTGGACATTCACCTGAGGATTTCAGTCCTCATCTTGTTTTCACCCAGCATTTGGGTGGTAATAAGCAACAGCTAATTGCTATATAAGAGGTGTTTTGCTTTACTGTAACAGAAAGCAATTTTCCTTAGACCTAAAGAAAATCTCTATTGCAATGATGCTGTTCTTTTAAAGATTCATATAGAAACCCTTGGAACTAGACTTTTGGAAGTTGTCTTGCTACTACTCCAGTATATAATGGGATATAGAAAGTTTCACATTAGTATTTTATGTGTCTTCCACTTATCCATCTCATTTGATTAGATGTCATCTCTCAATTTGAATGCTGGTGGGTAGTCAGGACTTCTTATTAGTAACATCATGTAGTAGAAAACTCATAAATCATTCTTAAAATATTTGGATTTAAGCAAAGTAACTGATTTGTACTCTTCAAAATCATTAGCAGCTGACTGAGTATCGCTGGGTCAGAGCTAATTTTCTTCATGAGAACTTTGTAGGAATGCTGCTGTGTTTTGGATTTGTGATTGAAATTACATTGATAACACAGCAGTATTTTGCTTGCTGCTGAACCATATTTGAACAGCACTGAGCTTTTCTTTTTTTTTTGGACTCTGCCACCTCCAGTGAGCAGGCTGGGGGTAGGCGAGAAGCAGCCAAAGTTAACCCAAACTGGCCAAAGATTATTCTGTACCATGTGACATTGTGGTCATTAATAAGAGCTGGGGAAAAGGAGCAGGAACTGCAGACATCAGTGGTTGTGGCATTTGTTTTCCTGTAAGAAGCTAAACATTCTGTTCCCTTCCCTATGCCACCAAGATGGGGGAAATGAGCAAGAGGCTGTGTAGTGAGCACCTTAGAGTCAGATTTTTCTAATTATTCTTTCTGGCAGCCAGTCAAATTCTCACCCTGAAATAGGCCAAATGCTAATGTTTGATTTGGCTAACACCCTGCCAATTATGTAAAAACAAGTAGTTGTTAGACAATACAGAAATTTTCAAAGGATAAATGATAAATGATATTTGAAGGATTAAACAGAGAAGCTTTTGTTTGTCACAAGTGTCATGGTTAAGACCAGATGGTAACTCAGTGCCTCACACCTCTCAGAATCATCAGTGGCAGGGTGTGAGGGAGGGTATGGGCAGGTATCTAGCCCACTGGGCCATTCCAGTGCTTTGGAAGCATCGGAAATGAAAGGCAGCTGTATGGAGTCCCCAGTGACCAGTTGCAGAAACTGCTGAAGGGGAGAGTGAATTGAGTCTGTCTGCCAAGGTGAAAGCCATCCAGCTGGCCTAGAACATTACTGAACAAGAAAAGTGGCCAGTGCTTTATCTCTATACTGACTCCTGGATGGTGGCAAATGCCCTGTGGGGGTGGTTGCAGCAATGGAAGCAGAGCAACTGGCAATGCAGAGATAAACCCATCTGGGCTGTGGCAAGATATCACTGCCCAGGCGCAGAACCTGGTGGTGAAGGTACGCCATGTAGATAATCATGTACCCAAGAGTCGAGCCACTGAGGAACATCAGAACAACCAACAAGTGGATATAGCTGCTAAGATTGAAATGGCTCAGATGGACTTAGATTAGCAGCATAAGGGTGAATTACTCCTGGTCCGGTGGGCCCATGATACTTCAAGCCATGAGGGCAGAGATGCAACATAGAGATGGGCTCGTGATCAAGGGGTACACTTAACAATGGACACTATTACCCAGATTATTCATGACTGTGAAAGATGTGCTGCAATTAAGCAAGCTAAATGGTTAAAACCTCTTTGGCATGGAGGATGATGGCTGAAGTACAAATATGGGAAGGCCTGGCAGACTGACTGTGTCACATTCTCTCCCCTGCCCTGAAAGACTTTTACAAGAGATGGAGCCTGATATCATGGACCAGATGAACTAAGCAGCTTCATAAGGATGGGTCCGTGCACTAAGGAATCATCTCTCTCTCTCTCTCTCTCTCTGTAGATGTGCATATATATAAGAGACAAGAGTGATGGTATATTGAAAAATGTGGGATCTGAGCATGACATGAATGCTATGGAATAAGGGGTGGATGCTGTCCTGGGTTCAGCAGTAGCAGTCATTTTTCTCCTTCTTAGTAGCTGGTGCAGTGCAGTGGTTTTGACTTGTGGCCTGAGAACAGCACTGATAACACCAATGTCTTTAGCTCCTGCTCACTAATGTTTTGCCTGACTGAGGACTTTCCAAGTCTCATACTCTGCCAGGGAAGAGCCGGGAGGGGAAGCTGGGAGGGAGCAGAGGCAGGACACCTGATCAAAACTAACCAAAGAGGTATTCCATACCACAGCACATCATGCATAGTATATAAATTGGGGGCAGGTATCCAGAAGGGTTAGATCACTTCTTGGGTTGGGCTGGGTATCGGTAGGCGGGAGGTGAGCAGTTGTATTCTCTTCCCTTGTAATTCCCTCGTCATGATTATTATTGGTGGTAGCAGTAGTGGTTTGTGTTATACCTTAGTTACTGGACTGTTTTTATCTCAACACATGGGCGTTACATTCTTTCTATTCTCCTCCCCATCCCTCTGGGAGTGGGGGAAAGGAAGGGGGGATTTAGCGAGAGGCTGTGTGGCACTGATTTACCAGCTGGGCTTAAACCATGACACTTGTGACAAACAAAAGCTTCTCTGCTTAATCCTTTGAATATCATTTATCATTTATTTTTTGAAAATTTCTGTATTGTCTAACAACTACTTGTTGTTACATAATTGTCAGGGTGTTAGCCAAATCAAACATTAGCATTTGGCCTATTTCAGGGTGAGAATTTGACTGGCTGCCAGGAATAATAGTTAGAAAGTCACAGATCGTGAAATCAGTGTTGGCTGCTGAAGTCAGCTTTATGCTTATCAGATAGTTCTAGATCATCCAGAAGACTGATATCCTGAAAGAGGGACAAGTGTGAGAGATTTTTTTTTTTCTTTTCTGTAGATATGTATATATTATGTCTCTGTATTACACTAAGCTTTTCCAGTGCATTCACTCATACTCAAGGAATATGAATTGTGCATGGTTTCATCCCATTGTACCAAGAATTCAGCTAACTAATAGCAGAGGATTTGTTTCTACTCATAGTAAATAGCATAGGGACTTAAAAAGAGTAAATTTGAATTAGCAGTTAACAACAGAACAATAGGGTTTTTTTTCTTCTTAGCATATCACAAGCTCAAAAGCTTTTTTTTTTTTGACTGTTATATAGAAAACTTATGCATCTGTAATTTGAGTAAACTATCATCTAATTAAATGATTTAGATTGAATATGCAAATGTAAAAGATCATGAAAAAAGAACAATTGCAAAGGGACTTCAAGAGGATAATTAAAAATGGAGAATATTGGATCCAAATAAAATTCTTACATTCTTTAATTACTGAAACCCCATTTAAACAAAGGATTGAGAACATCTTATTTAAGCATAGTGCACAATGAATGAATGTCTCTTCAGACCCTTGAAATATATTATTTTGATCATTTAGTTCTTAGATGGCACTGAACAAATCTCAAAAGAAAGGAAGGAAGGAACGAAAGAAAGGAAGGAAAGGAAGGAAAAGAAAGAAAGGAAAGAAAGGAAGGAAAGGAAGAAAAGAAAAGAAAGGAAAGGAAGGAAGGAAGGAAGGACTGGAATTTCACCAATATCAAAACAGGTTTTAAGAATATTATCAGCCTTTAGTCAAAAGACTTTATAATTTGCAAGGTGACTTGGTTTATTCACAGTAGTAAATAGAGAGTCATTTAACAGGAGAAATTACATTCTCATTATATGTGTTGCACCCCTGCAATATCCTCAGATCCCATTTATATAAACAGCTCCTGTAATTTTTATCTAAAATGCTGAAACAAATACCGCACACAAGTAGAAGAAGCAGATCATAGGCAGACTAGCCCCTTGATTTTTTGCATGTTTTTTGTTGACATGAGTCAACATTCTAGAAGCATTTATCTGCTTCTTAAAAGGCTGCTTGCTTGATTTCTCAAAAAAGATCTGCAAGAAGTATAAGGAAAAAAGTGTTCCTGCACTGGTTGGTGTTTTTTTTTTCCAAAATAAAATAGAATAGATTATTTACTTTTAAGTTTCGGTGGTCTCTGTTCATTGATAGTAAATATTCATTAGATGTAAAGTAAAAAAAAATACATTAAACCTTTCCTTTATATTTTTAAAACACATTTTGAATTACCCTGAGCAACAGCTGAACTAGACATATATTTCTCAGCAATTTCAGCATAAAAGAAACCGAGCAATCTAAGGTGAAAAATGTCTGTTTATCACACAGCAGAATATTCAACCAAATACACGTAGGTTGCAAAGCACTCAAGTTCAAGCCAACAGGATCTGGAAGAGTGTAGTCACAGATAATGTTAGAAAAGAAAACTGAAATACACCTTGAAAAGTTAAAAATTTAAGCACTGAAACTGGTTTTGTACCCTGGTATGATTTCAGGATATTAAGAATTCAGATTTGTTTGATAGACAAAAATAAGCGAAACGCACATGAAAACAGGGGAACTTTGCATGACTTTGAAAGATCTATTACACTCCCAGAGAAAACATCTTGATTGAGGGAAGTTTTGTTTTATATTTCCTTGATGTGTTTCCTTACATAGACATGTTATTTCCAACTACTGCATTTCAAGTTTAAGGTGGAGAGATCCTGGGTTTCTGAAAGAGCACTACTGAAAGATAATAGGATTTCTTTAGCCATAAGGAAAACTATCAGAGGAATAACAGCTCTGACTGCAACATAGGATATTCAACCTGCTGAACTTGGGGTTTATGGAATAAGCAGTTTGTCTTGCTGTTGAAATAATTCAGTAAATATACGAATAGATTATTGCTCTAGAAACATTAAAGTGAGATGATACAATTCACAAATAAAAAAAAATAAAAATAAAAAAAAAATCTAGATTTGAACCAGAAAGTGAAATCTGTTTTGCAATGCACACTGTATTTGTGAAAAAATCAAGGGCAAACTTCTGTAAACTTCAGGATGTGTGTACACAGCTGTAAACACACTGCAGCTGATCTGCAATCCTGAACAAAAGAAAAAAACTGGGGAAAACATTAGAAATCTGCAAACCTATCTATAACCTAACTACAGAAAAAGAAGGTATAAAGATGGGAAATATCTTTTGCAGTTATTTCTCAGCCATCATATCTTGTAGGAACTGAAATAAAAGAGAAACAGAGCCTACTACCTATGATTGAGAAGGAATGTAACCTTCATCCTCAGGAAATAAGCAATCTCACTCAGCTTCCTTAAAATTCTCCAGTTCTAATTCACATTATTTACCACAGTTTGGTAGCTGATAGATACAACTTTCTAGCTCACAGAGATTCTTTCCCCCTTAACAAATGAAGGATTATTGAAAATTGAGTTAATCTTTAAGGCGATTGTGTTGTGATACAGTCCCATGAGAGCTGGTGAAGAGAGGCTCAAGATGGCTCAGATGTGCCTTCATTTTATGGCACCACACTGCTTTCACTTGTCCAATTATCCAGGGCTCAAGAGGAAGGCACTGCAGTTCCCTAATTGGTAGAATTTATGGCAACTTTATACCCCTTTCAGAAAAGTTTCCCTCCAAGGCACTGTCTGAAACTGTCTCTTTAAGAAGCAGCAGCAGCACAACCTAATACAGCTATGTCTCATTCTAATTTTGCAAACCATAGGTACAGTGTGTTCTTAATAGATTAGACAATCTTCTTTCTAGGAGTTTCAATAACTTACTAAAAAATATTTTCATTAGGCAGTTAGTAAATTCAGCTATTCTCTATTCCTGGTATGCAGCTGCTTCATGAGCCTAGCTTGCCACAAGTGCCACAGCTAGATGTACAAAGTTTTGTTAACACTTTATGAACTGAGATTTTCTGCTGCAGTTTTAAAAAGAAACTTCACAGAAGCTGTCTCTGAAACAGCAGAAGTATGAATGTCCTTTCTAGCAAACCCAGGAAATATTTAATACTGCAATTAGTTGGCTGAGAAGGGGTAAGTCTAATTAAATAGCAAGCTTTTTGATGCCAATGCATTCTGCCAAAGTTTATCCTGATCATTAACACATAAATGTTAAGGTGGTGAAGAGTACTTGAGGCGTGATCCAGTAGAATATCAGTGAGTAAAGAGCATGGAAGAGTTACACATGTAAAAGTTTAGTTGACTGAAACAGGCAAGATTTTTGGTATTTCATACATGCTGATAGTTAAACAGGCATTTTCTAGCCTGTCCAGAAGTAAAAGAAATTAGCATTTGAGAGGATATGATTTTTTTGCAGTCTAGCTGAAGTCCATTACAAATAGTGGTTATCTACTTTGTGCTGAAAGAAGATCCTGACTTTCAATAGCACTAACATGATCTTCATAATGTGTAGTGACTATGACCCTCAAGAAAATGCAGTATCTAATTCCTTTAGAAACAAAGCAGATAGGCAGCTTCAAAGGTCTAGACTCCACCTGTACTGTTTGTGTATATAAGTACAGTATTTCATTTACCACAATCAGAAAAGTACTTTTATCTAATCAATCCTCACCTCAAACCATATTACTTGAGTTCCAAGGGAATAAAAGTATCATTAGATGAAGATGCAAACACAGACCCTCAATCCCCCTCTTCTAGTAAAACAGCTAAAATAAAATTACACTGATTCCAATATATTCACTCCAGTATCAATAATACAGTGCATACCTGCAGCACCCTGTGTATCAGCTTCTTGCCAGGGATTCTACTTCAACATTCCACCTACACATTCCCTTCCACATTCACAACCTTACCTAAAATGGATAAAACACAAACTAAGTGACTTGGAATATATTCTGCAGTTTTAAAAAATTATATTTGCTATAATGGTGGATCAAATTTTGATCCTAAATCAGACAGATTTGGAGAAAAGTTATGTGGGATATTCAGGTAGTTTGCTTTTCAAGAAATGTGGCAAATTAAAGCTAATAAGTTCTTTGCTGAATAATTCTAAAATATTTTCAAAAAATTATGGAAATGTTACAATTGTTAATTTAACTTGACAATGCTTGCCACATAGCAGGTGTTGCTTTACTTCAATGTCTGTACACTTACAGCGGACAATTTGTTATTTTGTGATGTCTACATTTTTTGAGATTTTGGTGCAAGGACACCAAACTTATCCAAGATAGCATAATAAAGCTGTGAATTTATGGCATTCCAAAATCTCACATATTTTGTATTTGAAGGTGTTGTATTAATAGTATATGAAGTCATTATCATACATTTTACTGAGCATAATTAAATTATAGAATCAGAGTCACAGAATGGCTAGGTTTGGAAGGGACCTTGAAGTTCAACTTGTTTCAACCCCACTGCCTTGGGCAGGGACACCTTCCAGTAGACCAGGTTGCTCAAAGCCCTGTCCAACCAGGCTTTAACACAGGGGCATTCACAGCTTCTCTGTCATCCTGTTCCAATGTTTCATCATCCTCACAGTGAAGAATCACACTACAAGATCATGCCTAACTACAGGTTTTTGCATCAGAAAAAAGAATTTTGCAGTTCTGTTTCTGAATGCATGACAAATGTGTTGGATTCAGGTGCTTGATATGGCAGTGTACAGTTAGAGCAGTTTGAGGAAACACAGCTACCACATGTTCAAATACATTGAACAAGCTTCCAGACCAACACGAGGAATGTCACTGGGAGGTGAAATTCTTTAGTGTAGGTAGAAAATTCTTTAGTGTAAGAGTAGTGAGGCACTGGAATGGGTTGCCCAGGGAAGTTGTCAATGCTCTATCCCTGCCAGTGTTCAAGGCCAGGTTGGACATAGTCTTGAGTGATATGGTTTAGTGGGGGGTGTCTCTGCCCATGGCAGGGGGGTTGGAACTAGATGATCTTAAGGTCCTTTCCAACCCTAACTATTCTATGATTCTATGGCTTTTGCAAACCAGCCTGTGATCATTGCTATCGCTATTCAGCATCACCAGATGCATTAGATAAGATGCACCTCTATATGACATGATCTTGTTCTGTGAACATACCTAGAAACTAGGCTTTGCTTGATTCCCAGATGAGCTTGGCTGTTTACACCCACTGCTATTCAAATAGTCTCAGCTTTTCAATTTAAGGCACAGGCAAATGGTATATAAGCTGACAAACTGGGGCCAAAGTGTCATGCAATGCAGATTTTATGTATAATATAAAATGGGTATGACTGGTTTTCAGTGTATAAGTGCAGGATACCCTATTTGTCCTTTACTCAGGGAAATACAACATACCAACATGGACCATTTTTACATATTGTGTTTCTTAAAAGCAAATTAAAATCTAAAGTTCCTAGTCCTTTTTACAAGCTCCAGCTGTCCCCAAAACCACATTACAATTTTCCTTCTTGGCACTATCCCTTAGTCATATCCTGTCTTGCACTATATCTTCGTACATCTCAAGCTAACATCAGCTTCTGACAAAAGCGGAAAAATTCACCTCCTTTCTTTTTCTGGAGATCATTTCCATTTTGCTAAGGCTGCTATGAAACATTGAAACAAATTGCCAGCTTTGGCCAAACTGGCCTTTCAAAGAAAAACGTCCCTCTAGGTTATTGTCACTGATAACGAGCACAAACAAGAACCTTCCCCAGGTGGGGCTTTTTCTGCTGTTTCATTCAACTGTTTGTTACTCAGGGTTTCCAGGCTGAAGTGGTAGCAATGCTCTTACAGGTTCTCTTGAAGACGGTCCTGCCAGCATTCAACATCAAACACATGTCAGCTCTGTGCAGTCTGCCCGCACAAAAGTTGGCCTTTGGTCTACAAAGGCCATCAACATTAATAGCAAGGTGTAAATCCAATAATCTCTAACAACAGCCCTCAAAAAAACTTGTCACTCTTTAAATGAAAAGAGCAATGAAGGAGTTAAAGAAAACTCAGTAATCTGTGCTGAGTTAGATCTGAGAAGCCTCCTGCTATTGAGGGGTGGATCTGAGTGCTGATGGGGGAGGCTCCTGACTGAGCAAGCAATATGATAGACCCTGTCTCTCCTGTTCCATTGCAGGGATCCACAGTCTGCTCTGACTTGAATCAGCTGCTGTACTGCAATATCTTTAAGCCACCTGCTGTCTGTACTAATTTCGTAGCTAGCAAAGTACTCAGAGGATAGGTGTGGTACAAATACTGTAGTTCAGTTAGAGTAGGAATGGATCACAAACTAATACAATTATTAAAGTTAGACTGTGTGCACTACTCTTCTCTAGACATTAAGTACAATAAATGCAAAGTTTACAAACCATCAGGTTTAATGCACTACAAACAACTAGTAAATATGATCCTCCAGGGAAGATTCTCACAGTGTCCTTTCCCTTCCTATATTCCTTAAGATTAGTAGCGAACTTGAGCATCTCTCACCTCATGCTATTTGTCTCCTTTCTTAGTAATGCGTGAATGGTTGATAACGACACTGAAGGAAATCTTGCTCCCAGATTAGCACTGCAGGAGTGCCTATCTGCAATGCAGATCCCTGCTGCTTTCAGTACATGACATCTACAAATGACAGTAACCTTAGAACAGTGGGGGGAGAAGGCAAAAAAAGAAACAAAGGCAAAAGAACAAAGCTTTCCCAATTAGGTGTCACTTTTACCCATGGATCTCACCTGTTTTAAAAACTTTAACTATCCAATCGGTTTATGTGAACAGAAACTCACCGTAAGCAATTTCTGCATCATGTCTCATGCACAATGAGTGTGAAGAGTATATAACACAGAGATATTGTACCTCAGTTGATAGGTGGTAATTCATTAAAGCATGCTAACATCTAAGCTCCTGAGCATTTGCCCATGACTGAAGTGTCTAGAGGCTTAATTCTGCTCTTAGTTCTACAAAATCTGCCATTTAACTTGGCTTGCTTTATCATTATCCCAGTCCCTAGGGCTTAACCTACCATATCTCTTTAGATTGCAAATATATCAGGGTAGAGATGGGGTTAAGTCTGTAGGCTGTTTTTTAAAGACAGCACAATGAGCCTAGATATGTTTGGAGCTTTTATTATATAAACTATAATTAAATTTTTTTCTCTTTCTCTAAAGCAAGGAACAGAAAGATTAAGAGAAAATGAATCTGAGGTAATCCTAGCAGTAAAATCAACTCATGATTTTCAGTTTCATGTGCTGTCCTTTCATTTATGTGTCCTGAAGCCTTAGCTTCAACCTCTTGGTTATCATCTCTGGAGAGACTTTGATATGCTTGTGGACAGATTTGTTCCCAACTGAAGAAATATTGCCTGAAGTGTTATTTATGATTGTTTTTTAAATAACTGTTGTCTAGAGTTTAATACAAAGTTTCATGCTAAAACATGGAAATTAAAGTAATAAGCCCACTCTGATTTAGACTCTTCTTTGTCCAACATTGTTTTCTCCATTCAAGAGAAATTCTGGCCAAGCCAGAAAAGCCACTGAGGTAGTTATGCTTATTTCCACCCTGGCGAATCTCTCACAGTACCACAGTAACATGGCAATGCTGGGAAAAACACTCTCTTGCTGTCTTCTTCCATGAAGCAAACTAAAAATTAAATGCACATTCATAGGTGACACCAAGATTTCCTGCAGTTTCACAGAATATGGCTGGAAGAGAACAGTGTGACCTTGTTTTAATAACACATGGCACAGAATTTGCTACCATATGAGCTGGAGCATGTTTGTTCAAACACAACCAATTCTGATGAAAAAGACTGCCACAGTTGGGAAATTCAGCATCAATGTTACTAATTAATCAGCAACAATTGTTAGTAATCAATCGCTAAATATCTTGGTTAACACTTATGCTCCATAATGATAAAATGGTATATCTATAAAGAAATAAAGACTATCACTTGCATAATAAGCATGTTAAAACAAGCCAGTTCTGAGACATAGAACTCCAGGATCTGTTTCTTTCTATTTTCTGTAGTTCTGTCTTAAGGAAAACTGTTAAAATACTGGAAATTCCTATTTATTGTGGGAAAGCACTATGCAATAACATAAAGTTTCTTGGAAATGATAACAGTTATAACTTTGGTAGAAATTAGCTAGCATGTTGAATTTATATTCCATTTCTAGAAGCCATACTCAAAGGCAGGAAGTTTGGTCAGTGTGGATGCTTCTTTCTCCTTCCACCACGGTCTCCACAGCCTAAGCCAGATTTTTGTGTTTTGCAGCATCATGTGAGCCGGGCTTTCAAACAAAAGCTCTAACTTATCAGAACCATGCTGTGTTTTATCTGTGGCACCTGGAGAATGGCATCGCAGAACAGAATTCTGCTTAAAGGTTGGTGACACAAGCTCCATCATAGGAGCCGTAGATCTTGATTACTTCTAAGCTGAATCCAGCTTCTTGCTTTTGACTGCTTTGCAGCTGGGATTTCAGCATCTTCCCCACCTCCTTTAGTGATGTTTTTGTATCTATCCATTGTTTGATATATCCTTAAGAGCATTACCTTAGCAAAGGATGCTAGCACTGTACCAGGTAGGTGCATGTAAAGTGGACATAAGCAAACATGTACTATCCTTGCTACAGGAGAATGACTCAATTTTTGCTACAGCCAAACATTTGAGAAAGGAGATGACATACAGCAGCCTGGCACAAAAGCAATTGAGGCACATTGACAGATTGATCAGTTAGTCCGAGCAGGATGCAAAGTACTGTGGGATACCAGCTGGATGTTGGTCAATTTAATGTGAGGAAGAGATGTGTCTAAGGGAATGTTAGGCCCCATTAACTTATTATGCTGTCAAGTTCACACCCTTTGCACTAAAATGTCAGAAAAGCATTATCTGGCCAGTAAATTCACCTAAAGAGCTGCAGCAAGCATAAGCAGGTATTTTCATCACAAATAAATTAATTTTGGTGTGGATTAACCCCTGATCCCCACTAAGATATTTATTTACATGTTTCTGTTGTTGAAAACTGATGAATTCATTTTGAAATTAATGGGAAAGTATATCACTAGTCAATTTTTTTCTGACATCTACATTTTCAAATTGTGTAAAACATAATAATTAGATTGCAAATTATCATCAGTGGAAAAATGTAGTGAGACTGACTTTTTATGATGCTTTTTCCTAGATAATTTTTTTCTTCATTCTTCTTTACAATCAGTTTCCAAGATAATTGTGCCTCCCTTCACTGAAAATGATGACTGTACTTACGTATTGCCCTGTAGAAAGTGAAACTGCATGCCTCAGTGAATTCTATCATCATTTCACCCCCTAATGAGAGGGATTGTTTGCAGGCAGATGAAATTAAATTGTAAGCTCTATTGACTTCAACAACAGGTGCCATTTGTACAAACCCAAAGGGAACAGTTGAATTGTCAAAAAGATTTAACTCTTCCCAACACAGTGGTATCAGATAACATCTTCTTGGTACCCGCTTCTCACACAGCTCTTGTAATTAAAATATACAATTTCATCTATAACACCAGTGTCAAAATGTCTAGAAAGTGCTAAATTAACTGCAAATGAAATAGCTACAGTTTCTGGTTTCTGGGTTGTATCACGTCTGCATAAACTGAAATGAGGAAGGAAGAGAAAAATTAAGCTGAAAAAAAAATATTCTGGGAAGCAGAACTCCTTCATGGTTAAAACAAACTCAAAACTGCAATTGGCAAATTTATTAGGAACAATTTAATTTACAAATATTCCACATAGTTTCAGGCTGTGAAAGGTTGCCAATTACTTGATCTGTATTTGCAATTAAATGCAGATGATCACTGATAAGCTATGCAAAAAAAAGTCCATGCAGAACCAAGCCTTTCCTTTTTTTTGAACAAATACAACACAGTTGTGATTTTGCAGACTAAATTAGTATTGGCTTAGTGGTTGCTTGTTGTAAAAGTGTAAAACGCTGGCATTCTTAATTCAAAACAGAAAGAATGCCCAAATCCTAGTGTTGAACAAAATGAGAGCTGGTGCTCTTTGAGTTACTTTCTTAATGCTGTTTCTTTTCTTGACACAAGAATTCTGTTCTTGTCAGATAGAGAGTCAATCATCACTGCTATCTAGCAAGAGAATCCTCTCTGTTTCTGGATATAATTTGATATTTCAATGATTTGAAAAACAATTAAATACTTAAAAATTACATAACTTCAGAAGTCTCTTTTAGATGAAAAATATGCAAATGATAATGTCTAATATGGTCATGGTAAAATTCTTTAATTTTGACTTGAAAGCAAAAGATTTCAAGACAGCATGATATATTTGATCCAATGAAATAATCAAATCAACTTTGTATCGCTTTGGTGGCAATTTATCTTCTCTGCCTGAAGCAGAAAGATATTCCTGCTGCAATAATGGATTTATGTAGTTTCTCCCATATCTGTTTCTTTCAGTTTAAGTATTCAAAACTGTGAAGTCCTTTAGTGGGTAATAGCTCCAAGCATATAATAGATAGGAGACTTCCAGGAAATGAAGGTTAGAACATTCCCTTGTTTAATATGGTTACAGGGCTACAAGTCAGCACTCTCGCTCTGCTAACAGGCCCTTACATTCACTCCCTTATTATACCAGTGAAAAAAGGGAAAGAAAGGCTCAAGCAACTAATGGCCTGCAATCTAGAAGCAGCACAGAATGTGGGTTTAAATAAGTCAGCCAGCAGGATCCCAGCATTAACTGCCATCCCAGGTCTGCAGTAGCAGCAGCAGCAGCAGCAGCAGTGAAATCTGAGCACAAGCCATAGCTCTATCTTTGCAAGTTCCTCACCCGGGTCCTCACTGCCACACACATTACATGCACTGCATGCTGCCTTCTGGGCTCAGCCACCATCACCTAAAGACAGAGAAAGGCAAGTAAGTCTTGCAAGCACCTGGTGAGATAATTCCTATTTTATTCCAGTAAGAAGTAAAATGTGCTGATAACATCTTTGACATTTAATGATGTTGCTTTCATTTTGAACACATCATTGAACAGATATTGAAACCATTCGTACCATAATAGAGCTGCAGAGCTTCTGTTTTAGTAAATAAAAAAACAAATTAATAGAGACCCCAGACACTTTTCTGTTTGGCATGGAGGCTGGGATCAGTCATATTCCCCCATATTATATGTGTTAGCATTTCATGAGTTTTGCTTTTCTGTGTGTGCCTGCATACGTCTCTTTGAGAAACTAATTTAATTTTCCTATTCCTGGTTGTTGCTTTCCCCATTTTGAGATCAAGCTGCATATTATTCTTTGTTAGACTGGCTATTCCAAAATAACTGTTAAATCTTGTCTATATTACCCAAGTTTTCCCATTTGGCTCAAGAAGGTTTGGTTTAAATATTTTTCAGAAGAAATGTAGCATTTTTTCTTATCACACCAATTACACTTTGTATTTATATTCTCCAGCTTGTAGCAATGAGGGGAGATGAAAATTAAATCAAATGATTTGTAAAAACTACACAGAAATTTTCAGGTTTTGCTATGGCATTTTTATAGCTGGCAGGTATTGCCATGGCCACTGCCACACCTATTCCCCCAAATTCAGTTCTTTGTGCTTTTATGCAAAGTAGCTCAATTAACAATATTTGTGCAAAACCAGGTACGACACAAAGCTGAGAGCCACCATGAGGATTAACAAGCCAAAACATCAACCAAAATCCAAGTTGGGATTTTCCTCTTACATTAGGTGGATATTTTTTGAGCTGGCATCACATTTATACCACAAAAATTGACACGGAAATATATTTGAACTGTTACTGAAAATTACTATTTAGACACAAAAATAATTGCAGATGCCTAACTCATTATATGTTTAGTAAACTTAAAAGCATGTACAACTCATTTTAAAACCTGAGTCCCTCTTCATTCATACTCAGCACAACAATTTACAGAAGATACATCATATATGCTTTCAGAGCATGTTCAGAGAGTTATTGTCTCTGGGTCATGTAAAATCACATGTAAAACGTACACTAATGTTACCATGTCATATATGAAAATATACTGTGCTAGTTGCAGGCTCATCCTAAAAAACTCTATTTTGAATTTTAGATGATTAACATTTGGAACCAACTAATTTCTTAGTTTTATACTGCTAATCAGCTTCAGTCTCCAAAATTGGATTGGTGTTTTGTGGTTTTCTTCACTGCCCTGGAGAGCTCAGACTTATCAGAGAAATAGGAATGAGAGACAGTGGCAGAAACAGTACATCGTATCTGCTCAACAATCATTAGAAATATGCAAGCTGCACAGGGGGGCTGACATTTCAGATTTTTTTTAAATTGGACATAACAGGAACTCAGTGTGTCTTCTTACAGAAATATGGCTCTATGAAAGAAAAAGCAATTGTTCCCGCTCCTTCTGTGGTTGTGACCTCTTATAATATGTTCTGATATTTATCTGTGTAGTTACTGTTCCCTTCATATTTCCTGTCAACATCAAACTTCTTTCCTGTCCTATTACATTCCCCTTTGCTGGACACTCTGCCCCTGTGGAGAAAACTACATGGTTTCTCATAAAAAAGCTATAACTAAATGCCTTACTGCGCTTTTGCCAAGTTCTGCCTCTTTCCTTCATTTGGGTAAGCAATAAGACCCAAAAATGGCACAATGGATAGTCCAACAGGTTTTTTCCTTGATCATAAGGAAAAATTGTTTCACTAGGAAGGCAAAAAGCTGTTAACAAAGATGCCTGAAGCAAAGCATGCTCATAAGATGAATAAAAGGACTGAATCTGTTGGGTGACACAGATGAAGAGGTGGAATAGTCAAACCATGCAATGGCACCAGGTTGGCTATTCTGTATCCTGTAAGTTGCCTAGGACTCCATTCAACTTCACATATTAAGAGGAAGGGCCATATTGTTGTGATTTGCTACTGCAAATCTACAAAAAGAAGACACTCTGCAGGCAGACCTTTGTCTCCATTCTCAAATTTGAACAATCTGAGCAGTGGAGCAGTGAGGAATGAAGTGCTACACCCCTATAACACACAGAAGTACATGGACAGTGGGATTGAGTGTGCCATCAGCAAGTTTGCCAATGACACCAAGCTGGGTGCTTCGGTTGATACGTTGGAGTCTGGAATGCCATCCAGAGGGACCTTTACAAGCTTGTGAGGTGGGTTGATGCCAACTTTACGAAGTTTTACCATGCCAAGTGCAAGGTCCTACACCTAGGTAGAAGCAATTCCAGGCACAGCTACAGATTGGGCAGAGAAGAGATTAAGAGCAGCCCTGCGGAGAAGGACTTGGGGGTGTTGATCAGTGAAAAAATAAACACTAGCCAGCAGTGTGTGCTCGCAGCCCCGAAAGCCAACTGTATCCTGGGCTGCATCGAAAGGAGTGTGACCAGCAGGTCGAGGGAAGTGATCCTGCCCCTCTACTCTGCTCTCGTGAGACCTCACTTGGGAGTACTGTGTGCAATTCTGGTGTCCTCAACTTAAAATGGAATGGAACTGTTGGAACAAGTCCAGAGGGGGACCATGAGGATGATCAGGGGACTGGAGCACCTTCCGTATGAAGATAGGAAGAGAAAGTTGGGGCTGTTCAGCTGGAGAAGAGAAGGCTGTGTGGAGACCTCATAGCAGCCTTCCAGTATCTGAAGGAGGCCTATAGGGATGCTGGGGATGGACTCTTCATTAGGGACTGTAGTGATAGGACACAGAGTAATGGGTTTAAACTTAAACAGGGGAAGTTTATACTGGATATGAGGAAGAAATTCTTTTCTGTAAAGGGTGGTGAGGCACTGGACTGGGTTGCCCAGGGAAGCTGTGAATGTTCCATCCCTGGCAGTGCTCAAGGCCAGGTTGGACAGAGCTTTGGGTGACATGGTTTAGTGGGAGGCGTCCCTGCCCATGTCAGGGGGATAGAAACTAGATGACCTTAAGGTCTTTTCCAACCCTAACTATTCTATGATTCTAATATTTCTGATTTCTTACACATGCAGGCATCCAACCTACTCCTTGCTTCTAATTCTAGAAGTAGATCCCACAAGTATTTCTGTATGCTTCCTTTTCCTCCCATGAAACTTCAGCACACAATGCACAAAATAACCTAACTTAAAGTCATTAGCTAAGCACCAGTGTGGATGTTTATATATGTAAATCTCTCTCCTTAAGTTCCACAAGAATTTTCCTGGCAATTTAGGAATTATCTGCCCACGTACTTTATGAAGCTCCACAACTAAGCAGCAGCTACCAATTGTATTTTTTGATTTAGACAACCAAAGTAGCAGATAGCTGCTTATACCATTTATGATCTGTCTCTCCATTTTCCACTTTCATAATCTACGCAATGGAGAAATGGGTTCCTATGTCAACTTTCTGAAAGAATAGATAGGTTAGAGAATAAAAAGTGCTCAGGAAATCCATCAGCACATGAATGCCATCAAAATGTCAGAAACGGTGAATTTCTTTTGATCAAGCCATTTAAATCTCCAGTCACACAGAACCAAATATTCACAGGGCTAATGAACCACCTGGTAATGAACAATAAAAAATAAGGTCTTATTTCATTTCTCTATAGTTGAAGGCAGCTTTCTGTCCCCTGTCACTTGGTATCAATGAGCAGTTTTCAAGCACAGCTGAAAAAACACTAGATCTGAAAGACGTACAAACACTGGTGTCATCAAATATACTAGCAGCTATGAAAGCCAAACCAGCTTTTGCCAACAGCTGCAGTTAGTTTCCTCAGTTCAGAGCAAAGGTTGCAAGTAAACAACAGGTCAGATTAAATCTTGGATGTGTCAGAGGCAAATGACAAGGAAAGATTGCCTTCTAATGCAAACTGCCTTTCTTATGGTAGTTCCCATATGAAATATAACTAGAACTTGAGTCACAGTCATTACTTTTTAGCATTTGTACAGTGGTTAGTCTCTGAACCAATAACTTGAGAGCCACCTTGCCAGAACAGGTGGATAAAATGGATATAATAACAGATATTTAAATAGATAAAATTAACTTTTTAATCAAGAAAAATTTGGGCAACAGCCCAGCACAAGTCAACTAGATTTGTAGACTTTCTAATGGGATATAAATCTAATTTTTCACTTTGTTACTACCTGCATCCATATAAACTGTATCCATTTCTGACATGGCAATAGCCTTGCTTTTTGGAAAGCACACAATGTAAGTATAGTAATTAAACACTCTTGAGTGTTTTGTAAGAGACTAAGTAGTACTGAAATAGCCTTCATTCTGAAAGGAATAAAAATGCTTTCAGATGAAGGGAAACTTGATCATTACAAAAATAAGATACTGTTTTAAAAAGAGTATTTATTATAAAAAGAAGTTAAAATGACAATAACATAAAATTACTGATCTCAAAATGTTCAATTTTCTTAAATTCCCTTTTCTTTTGCCAGAGACAGAATTAGACAGTTTACTAAATTTTAATATTTCTAGGTCTGGCACATCACTTAAAAAAAAATTAAAAATCTACATCTCTTAAAAAAAAATGAGGGTTACATTATGGTATTATGGTTAAAACTAATAAGAACGATTCAAAATGTTATCACATGCAGAATCAGATTTTGTTAATTCATTTCATAAATTCTTACCCTGAAATAGAGATGTTACAAACATTTCTAGTCAAAGAGAATAGAATGTTATTAAAACAACAGATCTTTTGAACACAGGTCATTGTTCACCACCGCTTTGAACTATTAGACATAGCAAAAATATATCACATTTTGTATGCTCCATATTAAAATAATTCCCTTCTTATATGCTTCAGTTCCACATTAACAATAAATAACAGTTAACAGAAAAATACATATATAAAACTTTCACTTTCTTTTTGTGGGCTCCCACTAAATGCGTGCTTTGAGACAAATCTAACATGAAGCTTAGATTAAATATTTGGTGTTTTCTGACTGGTATGATTGTAAAGAATCTATTAAGCACAAAGATTCTACTGCGTGAGTTTACAAATTGCTCCAAATTTTTCTTCACTTGTTTGGATATATGACCATAGAATCATAGAATCATGGAATAGTTAGGGCTGGAAAGGACCTTAAGATCATTCAGTTACAACCCCCTTGCCATAGGCAGGGACACCTTCCACTAAACCATGCTACCCAAACCTCTGTCCAACCCGGCCTTCAACACCAGCAGGGATGGAGCATTCACAGCTTCCCTGGGCAACCCATTCTTGTGCCTCACCACTCTTACAGTAAAGAATTCTTCCTCAGATACAATCTAAACTTCCCCTCCAGATAGTTACGACATAACAGTTATGAACTATAGTTTAATGAGTGTTTTTCAATGCACATGGGATACAAAAATACATCTTCATTTGCACATTTCCTTTCCAAAGGGAACATTATTCTTTATCAGGAAGAGTAATCTACATGCTTGTAACACTGCATTTTGGTCTCTGTTCCGCAGATGCAAAGCAGCCATTCCATGTATATCTGGCAAAAACTCTCTGTAGAAACAAGCAAGTGTTTGATTGTCTGTTTGTTAGTTTAAGACACATACTGGGGAACAGATTTTTAATCGATTAGCTATTTCAGGTTAATATACAGTTTGATCATGTATTTGAAATTAGCTCTCAATGCGAGCCAGCGTTTAAATGTGTATTCCCCAGTTCTGAAAACTGTTTTTTAGAAAGTGTATCTAAGCAGGCAGAGAAGTAATTCAGTTCCCATGACAGTAGTAGTATGTTGCTGCTACTTAATCTGTGGGTTTAGATGCAGGAGAAAACCAAAGCAGTGCTAATAATGCACACCAAGGAGCTCCTCAGTCCATCTACAGAGTGGCAGCCATGCATCTCCCTTCTGACACATTTCTCTAAATGGTTCTTAGCTTCAAGCAACTTTCTGAATCCTGTCAAGCAGACTTTACAAATATGAAAATGACTACAGCCCAAAAGTAATGCCCAAATCATCAAGCCATAGCGCCAACATGATTTTAAAGGAATGGTAAAAATATTTCATACAGTAACTGAAAACATACCTCCTGCCTAGCCTACCATGAAAAGAACAGATAATGCTCTCTGGGTATTTATGGACCAATTACAGGGAAAAGAATCATTGAGAAGACATGCTTGGGTATTCAGAAAGATGCCCAAATGTGGAATTTAATTTACAGAAAGGCACATCCAGAAACAGTGAAAGATTATGTGTCCCTGCCCATCACAGGGCGGTTGGAGCTAGGTGATATATAAGGTCCCTTCCAATCCTAACCGTTCTATGACTCTATGATCATAGCAGGAAACTGCTCTGCTGCTACAATTCATATGTTCATATGTTCATATTTCCTTCTACATGTCACCAGTATGTTTCTTCCTTTTTATCTAGTGAGTTGTTCAAGTGGGTGCCAACACCAGACTGAAACGAAGAGGCAAGATCCACATACAAAAACAAATTTAGTACTGAGGACTCAATTATTTCAAAGATATTTGTCACCACACACACATCTGCCTAGCTAATCAATCAGTGGTGTAAACCTTAGATAACCAGAAACCGCTAGCTCTAAAAGAGATTACTATTGCATTCTCACTATTTATGGATTTCACTTTTCTTTCAAATCTCCTTTGGTAAAAAAACCCAACTTGTCTAACAAATTCTAACCCAAGGCTAACAGGGACATATTTCCCTTAGTGCCAGTTGCAAAATACAGCTAAAAATCTGAAATCTAATATTCAAGGGAGTAAGATTATTAAGAACTGAGAGCAGAGCTGTCTTTCAAATCATGCAAGCAGCCTTTCACAAGGGATTTACTCTGAACCCATAGAAGCTACCTCCCTCCCCAAGGGCAGAGGCAATGTAGAATTTGGTAGATTCAGACTCTGACCAACCTTTCTATTTTCTTCTTGTTCTGAACTGTAATTTCAGATTGTAAATGGTAATTTTTCAAGTGCATTCTCTTTCAGATTGAATGTCCTAGTATCCCTTTTCCAGGGAGGAATGTTACTGCCAGTAGAGTGTTTATCAGGAGAGAGCTTTTTGCTGCTTTTTGCAAAACCTCTACATTTCCCTCAATGTAAGTTCTCTTTCTAGCTGCTCTTTTCCTCTATTTCAATTCTTTTTCCCCAATACACAAATGTCAATAAAGGTACAATACAAGTCATCTATCTTTTAACTATATAAAATATTCAGACTGCACAGTAATAATAATCCCATTAATGCTCAATATCTGATAATCTATTTTTGCTATTAAGAAACGCCTTTGGTTGAAAGACTCCAGGAAATTTTCTGTAATAATAAAAGCTCAGAATTTGAGAGACACTAATTTTTCTTTTGGAATACTTATGGAACTTTGCAAGGGTTGCTCTTTTTAGTCAGTCTTCTTTTTAAATACATAAAGTAAAATTAGCTGCAATTGCTGCTTATGGAAAATCTCACCTCATTTTGGACCTTAGGAAGACTCAGAAACCCCAAAACAGTGCCTTTAAACCCATTTATGATTTTACCTGCCTCCAATCTTTTTGTCTTTACCTGCCTCCAATCTTTTTAAAAATATATTGTATCTTTGTCCTATCTTTCCTTACCTTTCTTACCTTAACAAAAAAAATAATTATCAATTATTTTTTATATTGTCCCTCATAAAATTCTATCCAACAATTTAAAATTGTTTCAAACTTTTCCAAAAAACATGGTTACCAATTCAATTTGTTTTCAAAGACATTAAAGTTGTGTAAATCTAAGGAATAATTGGATTTGAAATGTTCTATTATTTGCTCACTAGCACCCTTGACAGTACTTTTTGCCATTAAAGCAGTATTGAAAATTGATTTATTTAGTGAATTGCACTGGCTTTCCCATACCTTCAGCCATAGGGCCAAAATACTGGACGACATATAAACCATTTCTTGTCTTTTCCTTTTGGTTTGGAGGCAGAGCTATAGAAAACAATAAAAACTGAGATCCCAGGCCAAAGGTTTAAAAAACATGAGATTTTGTACAAGGGTGTACATCTCAACATACACAGCAGAAAACATCTGATAATTTACAGTTAAATGTACTATCCAAGAGGAATAATCTTATCCTGTTACATGCACATAACACTTTTTGACAGGAACAAATGTTACGGCATGCACATAAAATAAGGAAAATAAGAAACAAGCACATACCAATCCAGTATCGTAATTGTTCAAAATGAAAAAAAAAAAAAAAAGAAAAAAAAGTATGCTAAGCTGTAGCTAACTGGCACTGATAAATTCAAATTAAATAATGTCGTAAATTGATCTGATATTACAAAATATCAAAAAAACAAATGCAATGGTGTATGATAACAAGAGACTGAAGGAAATCTCTCAAAAGAGGACAGGCTGCAAAATGTCTGACAGAGATAACAGCACATCATGGTGCCAACAATATGACCAATGCAACATGGATACCTCAGTCCTTGAGCCAATAACTACAGTAATTTCCTGAAGAACAAAATTTTTCATTAATCTAAACTACAAGTCACTTTACAGCTTTTACCAGCACCTGCATGCGGCAGCTTAGGAGCTTTGTGAGCTGTAGGCATTGAATTTTGCTACAAGTTTAATAGAATTTTGACTTGGGGCTCATTAATGATGCCTCTGATTGAACTGTTCTTTTCACATTACCCCTTTCTTTCCCCTGACTACCATGACTAGCAAGAAAGAATCTAGTAAAATTAATATGAGGAGTATATGAACATCAAATTAATTTCTCTTTCCACATTTGCAACCATTCTAGTTGCAGAGTTGCTGCTCTGAATCACAGATAAAGTTCAGAAGTAAAAGGACAGCTGACTCCTTAAAGAAAGTGCAGGTCATGTTATAATGCAGTGGTAATAGCACATTTCATGATATTTGGCTTACAAGAGGGAGAAGAGCTTTCTAATGCACTGATGGAAATGAAACGTATTGTCTTAGTACACCATTGGTAGTTTAAGCAGTATAGTACCTCTGGGTGTATAGAAAAGAGTGAAATATCTTGTAAATTTTATTAATTTCAGGCAATTCAGGTAGCTTTCTCAGTTAAATTCAGTCTGACACTAAAAGATAAAGCTTGCTTGCTTTTTTTTTTTTTTTTTTACTTACTCATTACATGAAAAGGCTAAGACAACAACAATAAACTTCAGGTCTAAACAGAGCCATTTGCTCAGCATGCTACCCTTCATATTCTTAGGTGGTTCTTTAAAGCACTGACATACTATTCAGGGATTTTTTTTTACAAAGAGTGAATAAGCTATTCTTTCTTTTAAATAAGATACGGGATCCTGTAGTTCCTTTCTTAGAAGATTTCACCTACCTAACTCATTATACACAGACAGATATACCCCTTCCCATTACATTGGCGGCTCTGCGTGAACTTTAATGATGCGGTTTTATCAAAACATTCAACTTTCAGACTTTCGGGAATATGTCCTGACTTCATGTCCGTGCACAAAAAAGATAACACCAGACCCATGTCTGCAGTGACAAGTTGCCAGCATTATGAAAATAAATACTTCTGATTGCATGAAACCTCTGTCATGATAGATCCTTTTCTGAAAACAAGTGAATTTTTTTTCATGACATGAATGGCAGACAAAGATGGATAGGTTAACAAACTCGTAGATTATTGCTAGCTGGCAGAGTTAATCTCTCAAGCAGGAGTTTTACTTACCACAAATCACAAGTATGCTATTTATCCAAAAAAAGAGATGCAATTGATCTGTCTTGGGAAAAAAGAGCAAAATCCTGTTTAATTCCAGAACAAAGTATAATTTGTAGTTTTGTTTAATTATAATGGGAGAGATCCAGAGCCCATGGAAATCAAGGGAACTATTTCAACATAGTTTTTTGATTAAGTCCATAAGTAGGATTGCTTTGTGAATCATTGTATCACAGCAATTCAATGCAAACTGCTTCAGAGGATTTACTGAACTTTCAGAGTGGAAGTGTTCGAATTTCACAGAAAATAAAGAAACACTCCCACATGTGATTTGTGTTCTTGCAGAGTGTCCCATTCAGAATGCCAGAGAAATTAAAAATGCTTGGTATTGTTGCAGGGATTGTGGCACTCTTTGTAAGTAACACTGCTTCCCTGCTATTAGGAGCAATCAGTAAGAAGGGTACTTTTTTTCTTAAGGGCCATACTGGCTGCTGGACTGGGAGCTCAGCTGAAACCACATCAGTCTTATGTGCAGCACCTATCTAAAACCTTCTATGCTTACAGACACTTTGTGATTCAGATCCATGGCAAGTGGTTATTATTTACCCAGGGTTTTGGGACCCAGATTCTGGTGCTGAACCAAATGGCACTTTACCCTGGTAGCCACAGAAGATCCCACGTGTAAAGGCCTTTTTTCTGCTTTCCATGTCTCACTGTCTTTTTCTGTTCTCATCACACAGCAAATTCTTCTAGCAATAAATCAACCTCAGTGACAGAATGAACATAGAAATGAGCCGACCTATAGCCAGAATGCAGCATCTTCTCCTTGACAGTGCTTCATAATCTCCCTGAAGACTAAGTATGGACAACAGAGAGAGAAGAGGCATCCAGGTGTCAGGACACTATCAACTCCTCTCTGTCATTTTGACAAAGCATGTAATTACCTGTTAAAACAAAAGCCTTACCCTCAGTTCTCTGTCTACAGAATAGATCTGCCTTAGGGAAATTTGAGTGCATAGTGTTTCTTTTTCACTTGCATGCATATTCTATTTATGCATACCTATTGCAGGAAACAGGTGCTCCAAAATGAACATAAATCTGTATTTTTTCCATTTTCTTCAATTTTTTCCCCTCTGCATCTGGGTATTTCATGCCAGACTACCTCCATGCCAGGTTCCTTGGTTCTCTGCCACACCTTTGAGCACCAGAAAACAGCTAGGAAGGGAGAAAGCCTTTCCTCCTTTTTGGCTGTATTTGCTGCTTAGGTTTGATAGCGTCTGGATGGCTCCCATTGTATTAGCTGGTTATGCTACAGATACTGGTCTCCATGCTGTAGCATGCTAGTGAGCATCATCACAGGACAAGAAAATGTGTGTTCTCTATTTCTTCCCAGGAAGGTTTGAGAATCCAAACTGATTTGCTTTGTTTTCTCCGTTCCAATTTCACATATACATTATGAGGAAAAAGTGAGTGGCTTTCCCATCTGAAGACAACACATGGCAGCTCTTCATTTGGGTTAATGTATGAAACAGCAGGTATGACAAGTAGTCATAAAATCAGATACACAACTAGAAAAAAGAAAAGAAAACCTCAGTGCACTTGCCAAGTACTAGAAAGGTGTAAAAGAAAAAATAAACAGCTGAAAGTAGGACAACCCACTATTATTGCATGATTACTTTTTTAACACTTCATTTAATAACTGGTTCCAAAGTGTAACCAGCAGTGCACTGAACATACCAGTGTCATATATTTTGAGATGATGAGATGCTGCAGTCAAAGGAAGGCATGTGAAGACTCATCAGGGTTAAAAGGAAATCCATGCCACTATAGGGAAGGGAATATTTTTGTTCATTTCTTTATTGTATTAATGCTGTCTGTGCATGTTTTTCGTACACTTCTGTTGATGAGTTTAAAGAATTAAAGAATTACAGATGAAGCTCTTTCATCTTTTTTGTTTCTCTGCTGTATTGGGAAGTAAGTAAATCTAATGAGGTAAAAGTGATAATCTACAAAGCACACTTTTGAGACTTTAAACATAGATCAATAGCGATGAGTCAAAAACATGGCCAAAACCACATGAAACCTCTGGGCTTATCTGTGTTTGGTTAAGCCATACTTTCTAATATTCTGCAGAATCTCATTACGGGGTGGGGCAAAACAACACACCAAGTTACTGTGATATCCCATACACAAAGAGCAATCAGATCCTTCCATTTCAAACAAATCCATTTTACAGGGAGAATGACAGCAGCTATAGTGACAACAACAGTAAATGAAGTAACAATGATAGCAAGATTTCTCTAAGGGAGCAGTGTTGTGACCCCCATACCTAGCAAGGTACACCATTGCAAAAAAGACTTACTTACTTCCATCTAAAATAAACAAGCCAGCACAGCTAGATGTTATATGTTCACCACAGAATTCAGCTGTGAAAGACAAGAAACTATGATAGAAGGCTAATGGTTTGCCTTTCAGATGTGAACAGAAGACAAAGGCATTACTTAACTGCAAAATTTCTTTATTATTTCTCTCAAGCATGTTAATTGATACTGTATATCCAACAGAACAAAGAGTACTACTTCATTCTCTTTATTCGATTCTGACAGACAGTGTATGTTTAGGAATTCCCTCTTGGGTCTGTCCTCTGCTTGATATATGCAACTTTCAGATATCCGACTTTCTTGAAATTTAAATTGGAAAACTTTCTGGCTGCTACCATAGAGCCCCAGGTTGCCCCTGGCAGCTACCATATATACTTCCAATGAATCAGTAAGGAGGGTTAATGAAGAGCTCTCACTGTGTGTGCAGAATAGAGTAAAACTCTCTGGCTGCCAGCAAATCAAAGATCAAACGAGTATGAGACAGGACACCCACTTGCACAGAAATGCACTTGTTGGAGGCTGGTTAGAAAAAGGATCAGATAAATAAGGAAGAAGGTACAGAGGGTCTATGACGTGCCAAAATAGAAATAGAGAGTGAAAGAATAGGAGACTTACAGCAGAGTTCAAAAGTACCTTTCCCTTTATGTTTTCCTCTAGATAGCTCTCCCATGTATTACTCAGATTTGCAGGATGGGGGAGTGGCAGGGGAGGGCTGTTCCTTCCTGTTTGTAATTATTAAATAATGAGAAGGTAACATTTGAAAACTGAGGAAATCATATGTCACCAAATATCTATTCCTATTTCAAAGACCCATCTTTACTAAATACGGCTGAGTTCATGCCCCTAAAGAGGGACAAAGAAAGTAATTGTTACATTGCTACAATTAGTCTGGAAAATCTAAATCATGTTATGATGAGGGTAGTGAAACACTGGAACAGGTTGCCCAGAGGGGTTGCAGTTGCCTCATCCCTTGAAACATCCAGGAACAAGGTTGGATGAGGCTTTTAGCAACCTTATCTAGTTGAAGATGTCCCTGGTTGTCTTCAGACGGGTTGGACTAGGTGACCTTTAAAAGACCCTTGAATCCAAACCATTCTATGATTTCATGCGAAGACTAAATCACAAAGATAGTCTTCAGTGTGGAAGCATTCCTTTCAGATAGTGGACATTTGAGCTATCAAGCCTTTGACTTAGCCTCACTCGTGTAGTGAGCAAAAGGCTTGTTAGGGTTTTGCAGGCTGATAAGAAGGTTAACTCTAGACAGTGTGTGCTGCCAAGAAAAGGAAGCCTGCTTGCCAGAGACCTTGACCAGGATGCCATGCAGCTGGATCAGCAGGAGCTGCTTGCCAGAGAGCAAACCCAAGTTACAAAAAACAGGAGAGACTCCATTAGCTTGCTGCTTGGGACTTTTATGAAAACTTCATAAACTGTAACCAATCACTGCGCTGTTGCTGGCACTCGGCTAAGACAGTTAACCAATCACATGTTATCGAGTGTTCTACTGTTCTGTAACTTTTCTATAAAAGGGACGCCTGCGCACAATAAATTGTTCAGCGTTTGATCACATTGATCAGTGTTGCGTTGTTCCATATCCCCCGCACTTCACAAAGCTAATCTTCACAAAGATGACGAGGACTGTTCTCTGGGCTCATACATTAATTTCATAACCAGTGTTGTGAAGGTTCACTTCTCAAAGTATCAAACGATACTTTTTCCACTGAATCATATTGCCACTGCTTCTATTCATAGCTTGAAGAGAAGAGGTACTCAGCATTGTACAATTATTAACTCTGACTTTTCTCCAACCTGTCTCCAGTAATAGGCTAGTTTCTTCAGTCTTTCCTTTCACTAACTTTGCAATTTGTCCTGCAGTGAGACTGCTTCAGTAAGCAGAATAAAAGAGCAGTACTGGTGCCTGCTCTCTGGGGTCACTGGCAACCTTTTACATGGAGAGACAGAAAGAGAAAGAAGCAGCTGAGAAACTCAGGCTGCAGAAAGATCAAGTCAGCCATAATTACCATTGTATTCATTTGCTAAACCATTCAGTTGAAATCCTAATTACACTAGGACAACCAATTTCGTCCATTAGAGCTCAATTAAACTAATCTGAAATTCAAAATAGTAGCATTATTGTAGTACAGCCATATTAAAGATGAAATATAATCTTTCCTGATTGTTTTCCTCTCACAAAGTTTTCTTTGCATGGAATGAAGATACAGGCATCTTCTTTAGCAGGACAATGGAATTTTACAAAAAGATTGTCCTTCTATGATGGAGTCACTACAATGGACAAAGGAAGGGCTACGGATGTTGTCTATCTGGACTTCTGTAAAGTCTTTAACATAGTACCTTGCAAAACTCTTTCCTCTAGCCTGGAGAGATACGGATTTGGTGTGTCGACAGTTTGGTGGATGAGGAACTGGCTGGATGGTCAATGGCTCAATGTCTGGATGGACACCAGTGACAAATGGCATTCTTTAAGGGACTATATCCAGCCCAGTACTGCTTAATATCCTCATCAGTGACACAGACAGTGGGATTGAGTACACTGTAAGCAAGTGTGTGGATGACACAAGCTGAGTAGTGCTGTTGACACTCTCAAGGGTTGGGATGCCATCCAGAGGGACTTGGACAGGTTCAAGAGGTGGGTCCATGCAAACCTTATGAGGCTTAGCAAGGCCAAGTGTAAGCTCCTACACTTGTGTCATGGCAACCGAAGTTCCAATACAGGCTAGGAGTTGAAGAGATTAAGGATATCCCTGAGGAGAAGGACTTGGGGGTACTGGACATGACCCAGCAGTGTGTGTTTGCAGCCCAGAAGGCCAATTGTATCCCAGGCTGCATCCAAAGGAGCATGGCAGCTGGTCAAGGAAAGTGATTCTGCCCCTCTACTCTGCTCTAGTGAGACCCCACCTGAAGTGCTCTGTCCAGCTCTGGAGTCCTCAGAACAGGAAAGACATGGACCTGTTGGAGGAGTCCAGAGAAGGGCCACAGAAATGACCAGATGGCCGGAGCACCTCTCCTAAGACGAAAGGCTGAGAAAATTGGTGGTGTTCAGCCTGAAGAAGAGAAGAGTCTAGGGAGAACTTATTGTGGGCTTTCAGTTCTGAAAAGGGGCCTGTAAGACGGGGAGTGACTTTTTAGCAGGTCCTGTTGTGACAGGACAAAGGGTGATGGTTTCAAACTAAAACAGGGGAGATTCAGGCTGTTTGTGAGAAAGAAATTCTTTACAACAAGGGTGGTAAAATACTGGAACAGGTTTCCTAGACAGGTGTTGGATGCACCAGTTCAATGCCAGGCTGGATGGCTCTGGGCAACCTGATCTACTTGAAGATGTTCCTGCCCATTGCAGGGTGATTGGACTAGATGGCCTTTGAAAGTCCCTTCCAACCCAAACTGTTCTATGATTTCATATTTTTAATTAGTCTTACCATAAGTAGATTTCATTTGAAGACAAAATGGAAGACTTTGTATTCCCAAAGAAATCTCTCCTTGATGTTATTATAGTGAATATTTCCCTCAACTGACCACAGAAAACATAGACTACCTGTCCGCTAATATAATGAAAGCTTACACTTCACTAGCCTTATCTTATTCCCCAAAACAGGTCTTGCTATTCCTGACCTATTTTAGACAGACATTGTTCTAAGCTGTTCTTAGAACAGCGACAGAGACTTCAGTAACCTATTGCAGCATTTTCCTCTTAACAGAGCTGCCCCTCAACTGGCAAGAAAAATAAGGGACTAAAGCTAAGCATTTCTGTAGTGCCATTAATTACCAGCTTGCCTTGGTAATCTCCACAATTTCACTTAAAATAATTTCCATCCTTCTTGTTGTCTCTGTATAAGACTTTATTGTGCATTTTACAAATCTTTGTATTGTTACTGTTTTCAGCATGTGGACTGCCAGCAAACCCAAGCCACAGCAATTAACATCCATCTAGGCTGGCACAAGCAAGACTTTTTCTTGGAAAGAATTGGAAATAGATGACATTAAGGTCCTTTCCAACCCTAACCATTCTATGATTCCAATCACACTATTTGTAACTGCATGGGCTTTCTGTTCACCCAGGCAACAAGTACTAACTGGGTTTGGAATAAAAAGTCAGACTTTTCTCCATCAGTGAATATAGCTCCTTCTTTCACCAGTATCTTTGCAGTACCTTTTCATCCTATGTAGAGAGTGACATATTATTGCGAAGTAAAAGTGTCACTTGGTGCCAAAATGCTAATAAACAAAAGAAACTATAAAAAACTATAAAAAACATTAACATTAATCATGGAATTAACTGTTGAGCAGGGTTTAGTAATTTCTCACCAAACAGAAAAGTTGTGCCTGAAAGGCTGGGAGAGAGGAAGAATTTATTTCCTCAATGACTATTTAAGCTAAAAACTAGGTTTTTAAAGACTTTTTTTTTTTTTTAATGAGAAAAGACTTTCATATAAGGTTGTGTTTCTTGTACTTAATTGAATACATCCTATTTTATTAAACCCAATGAAATTAAGGGAATATGTTGCTCATGTCAGCAAACAACCAACAATCAAGTCACAAGAACAGAGAGCAGAGTGACAACAGCGCACTGGAGAAAAGCCACCTTCTAACTGATCACCTGTAACAGCCACATCTTAAGCCTTAAACTTTTTGCAGAGGAAGCAGGTTTAAGTTTTAATGGGATATTTTCATTCTATTCTGATTGAATGTATTGTCAACACTTCATCTGAAGCAACGAATAATTTAAATAATTTGTTTATAAAATATATATATGTCTGGAAAAAGAAAACAGGAATTGGCTTTCACTCAGAATTATAATTTAGATGTATGCTGATCTAGCAAGCAAAAAGACAACTTCTTGCAAGCTTTTTTTTTTAAGTAGGTGATTTAAATACATTCTTTAGGTCTGTAGGTCTTTATTAAGATTACTCTAATTTTTCTCATAACTTTTTTAGACTGAACTTACATGGCTAAAGAGGTGATGATTATATCTGGCAGCTAGTCCAAAAGGATATATACATTTAGAATTACTTTGTCTTATCCTTTCATTCCTTTCATTCCTAGAATGTACATTTTTGGTAAATTAAGAAAAAAAATACTTAGCAGTTATTCACTTGAAATGCCCCATCCTGCCCCATAAACACACGATTAGAAAAGATAGGCCTAAGAAGTATGTGTGTTCTCTTATTTTACTTTGGTTCAAAAGCAGATAATCAAGATTAATTTTGCTGCAGAGCAGAGAGGCTTTTATGAGTCCATAAATTCCAGCTAAAATCCAGTGAATATTCATTTGAATACTTTGGTTCCATTCTCTGCTCTCTCTCCACTATTTAATTTCTTCAGGAATCTATGCTTGACTAGAACCTGTGCTGTGCCATACTCCTTCTTTCCTATTTCAACTGATTTTAGAGCTTGAGAGCAAAAGTAAATACCCTTTTTTACAGAAATCCATATTTATCTCCAAATAGTTGCCTTAATTCCTGCAGGAGCCAGAAATTTCTTTACTGAAAATGAAACAAAACAAAACAAACATCCCCCCCATCAAAAAAGCCAAACACGAACAACTCTCCCTCTCCCCCCCCAAAAAAAAACCCAACAAAACCAACAATACTCAGACAGTTGTCATACCTTTTTTAGAGAAGTATGTGGCTTCCTGTTGGAGGATGTGCGTTACATTATAGAATGCATCTGATTAAAAATTCGGCTACATTAGTGTTGCATTAAAGGGGAGAAAATAAACCCCCTTGCTTTACTAGAAGGGCTGGGAATGCCTACAATATGCAACTACCAGTCTGGTCACATTCACTGTATTGAACCTCTATTGATCAAGATTCACCTATAGTGCACCACACTGCCCAGTCCAATTAGCTGCAACTACCAGTCTGACCGTGTTTGCTATATCAAACCTCTACTGGTCTGGGTTCACCGATAGTGGCGATTGGCTACTGAAACAATGCAGTTCATTGATTGAGACTGGCTACCGAAACAATGCAGTTTATTGATGCAACAAGTATAGGTTCTTATGGATTGCAGGTGATGAATTGTTTGCAAAAGCACATGCAAATAATAGTTACATGGATACAAGCACTAAATAAAGTTAACAGCCTGGCTCTAAAATATACAGTAATAGTGAAAAGTAACTCTATAGAGATTCTAAGTTTCCCCAGGGAAGCACTGGATAGAGGGCAAGTCTTACCCACAGGCGTCCCTATGCGGGGGGAAGAGAGGTCCAGCCCCTCGACCAGTCCCAGGACTCTGTTGATGTTATTTTCCATGATGGTATCTTCCCCAATATCCTCCTCTCTCTTGGGTCATTTTATACTATTTTTTACCTTCAAGGTGGAGCTTGAGTGACTCTAGTGATTTATACCTTTTTTATTATTGGTGCTAATCTCCCTCGCTTCACTTTTAAAGGTATATTACAC
>JANRGW010027117.1:40838-52561 GCA_024733675.1 Psilopsiagon aymara | reverse complement strand
GCCTGAGGCAGATCATGAGGGAAGGAGGAACAGTGACCACAGGCTTCTCTCTCCATCTTTTCCTCCTATAGGACATACTTTTGCCCTACACTGACCCATACAGCACAGTAGCAGCTACAGGGTAGAGCTGCCCTTCATTTATGAGGGGATGGCATCAGCTCCTGACTGTCATTAGGTGTTAGACTTCCAAGTATGGCTTAAGGTGACTGCAGAGGTTTCTGGATGTCGAAATGTGACCTAAGCTGCCTTTACCATGCATATCACTTGGAAACAAGCAAGTACCGTACACCTGCATGCTTCGCATTCCTCGGTCTCTCAGGAATGCCCTATGTGATTTTATGCACTGGGACAGCTAGAACAGGTATGCACCTTTTGGGCCACTGTCAACTTGCAGGGCACAGAATTTCGTTTCGCTATGCTCACTGAATCACTAAGCATACAGAGGCTTTGTTGGCCTTCTCCCCATAACCACCACAGAGTCTTTACATTCACCATATTCTTCTTTTCCAAAGGATGCCAAACTGTTCCATGCATTTTCTGTGATTCGCTGGCACCTGGTTTGCACATACCACTGCTGTTTGCACATCGTGTCAACTATTGTTGCAACAACTTACTGTATCATACACGGTATTTCCACAGCTTGTGCTAAAGGGCCAATTGTGCAACTGGTTGCATATGAGCAAGCAACAGAATCTTATTATCTGAGATACAATCAACACGAATAAGAGTATTAGTCCCAACATGGATCTGAACACTTCAGATCTGCACCAGTTCTGCACTTCAAGGGCTGTACGACAAGGTAATAGCAACAGAACAAGAGAAAACGGCCTAAAGTTGTAGCAGGAGAGGTTTAGACTGGATATCAGGAAAGTTTCTTCACCCAAAGCGCTATGAAACATTGGAAGAGGCTGCTTACAGAAGTAGTTACCACCCCTGGAGGTATTTAAGAGACATGTAGATATGGCATTTTGGGACATGGTTTAGTGGTGAACTTGCCAGTGTTAAGAGTTGGACTGTAAGATTTTCAAGGTCTTTTCCTGGAAAAAGAATCATTCTTAAATGATTCTATAAGGTGACACAAATGCAAAAGATGTACCACCTGCAAGGACACTGAGGTTATACCTCATTATCTACTAGCATCTTATTTCCATGTATCAGTCTAGGCATTTTGGTGCGGGAGCTGTGTCTCAGTTGAGGGCCTCTTTCAGAAGGCAGCAGCTCCCCAGCACATCTTCCCTTCTCCTTTGGTGATGGCAACATTCTGCCAAAGGGATGGGTCAGATGACATTATTTTCTGGACTCGATGCCACCAGCTGAAGCACATGTGGTAACAATGCATCCATCATATCCTGAGGCAAGCCTGAAAATTTATGCAGCACACTAATGGAACTCCCTCAGGTCTTCGACAGAGCCAGAAACAGCATGTCTGCTAATATGAGCCCAGATACTGGACAACATCTGAAACATTTAACTCCAAACAGCTTCCAAAACCTAACACATCTATAGGTAGGGTATCCTCTCCTGGAGGGCAAATTCCCCAGGCAGCATAGAGGTAGTTCTCTGTGTGACAGCACTGAACAATTCAGGAGCTGCAGAAAGTAACGCACAGAGACTGCACAGATGTGATCCAAGCAGCACTTGCAGGTAAATTACTGGCGCAAACCCATATCATGTATGGACAGGTACAGCAGCCAGAACCAGGAGCTGTGGGAAGCGATAACTCTCTCATCCAGAAAGTTCATGTACTAAGCATTCAAACCCCCAGAGCTCTGAGGTCCATCTCTCTACCTGGAATAATAATGAATAGAAAGAAGTTGCTGCTTTCTAGTTACTGATACCATGAAATAACAGCCCCCTGCTAGAAGAATGAAGCACAGAAGGAGCAGGAAAAGAAAAAATAAACACACCCAAAAGCACAAAAAAACCTGTAGCTGCTCAATAGAGGATTTAGGCAAACGCAGCCAGACCAATCACTTCACATAAATGTGATTTCTCACATATGTCTGGTACTGTGCAATGCAGGGACTCTCCCACCCTTTCCTCCTAAGGAGCAGAAAAGGGAGGGGAAAATGAACAGTGTCCCCACATCTCAGTGGTTAGACGACAATCTTTACACTCTTTGCTTACAGTTTTCTGTTTTACCACTGTGCTGGTTTAGCAAGGAGCTGAATTATGTGCAGGCATCAGCGAATGCTGCTGCAGCATTTCCAGCTGCCGCAGGGAAAGATTGCTGCTGCCACCTGCAGCCTAACCTCTGGAGACAGCTTTCTTAAACCATCTGCGTGGGATGTATAGGGCTAACGAGGTGTTGTCTCTGAAAAAAAGGCACTTGGAAAGGTTTCCAGGTAGCCAGGATTCTGCTAGTCCTGCCACATATGCCATCTTTTGATGCTAAATGACAGAAAATGCTTTGCCCCTTTACATGACCCTCCAAGCAAATGTATTATTTATAAACAGGTAATAGAAATCACTGAGGAGAGCAATGAAGCAGCAGAGATCACCAGTCTGCAAGGCATATTGGCTTTATTCGGATACCATACAAAAATAAATCCCGAAGCCTCAATACTTGAAACTAACAGATCCAACAGCCTATGTGCAAGGTTATTTTTCCAGTAGGGAGCATAGTGATAACATCTAGGTTTGTTCATACTGGGTGATTTGAATTGGAGATGTGTAATTAATACTTGAGCGCAGATTGGATACATGAATATCTTCCCAAGGCCAGAGGTAACGTTAAGCATCTACTTCCCTATAAAAAGAGAATCTCAAAGGGCTTTACTTGTTCACGTTCTATGAAGGCAAAATACCAGAATATGGAAAAGAGTTACTGTCTTTGTGAAACCTTGGCTAATCCCATTTTACTACTAAAATCAGCAAACCCTTCAATAGGACATTGAGCCAAAACTTAAAGAAATAATTCTGCCTTTAGAACAACAAAATCAAAATCACCCACATCAAAACACAACCCCCACCACCTGCAGAGCACAGACACACAACCATAAACCTCAGATCTCCACAAGCTGCAAACAAAATACCAGGAAAACTGGAAAAGGAAAGAAAAAGCCATCTATAGGTAAACTATTCCTCAAACACTATCTCAACCAGAGGAAATAAAACTGAAAGAGACCTTCCTGGCTATGAAATGAGGGCTACTGTGTCAAAAAGAAATACATACATAGAAAAGCTATTTGCTTATTAACATAACTAACAACAAGTTTAAAAGTATAAAATGCCCCAGCATTCTCTATGTAACTATCTCTAGTTTAAGAGGGAATTAAACTTGTATCAAATTATCACTCAAAAAAATAGTTATAAACCAGAGTCGATATGAAGAATCAGAACCCATGGCTCTGCACACAAAATAAATGGAGTCCTAAAGCATGATATTCATCTCAGCCTTACTTTGGTGCTAAATGTCTACCTATTTTCATAGAAATACATCACTCAAATAAAATTTGAGGATCTGAACCTGAGAGTCCAGGTATAAAAATATACTGCAAAGGAACATTTAAAATCCATGCCTAAAATCAGTTGTTTGACAAAGGCAGATATAACACTGCTGTAATCCCTCCTTCCTGAACTCATTGATTTTATCCTATAACCTCACATATGGCTAAAAGCGTATTTTTTCTGTGAGATATATTACAGCTTAAAAGGAAGGATTCCCCTCTGTGTTCTACAATATGGCAACAGAATCACAGTCACAGAATACCAGGTTAGAAGAGCCTCAAGGATCATCTGCTCTGAACTTTAATGGACCAGATAGTTTCCACCATTTACCACAAGTCTAACTGCTCAGACAGAAATGAAAACTGCTCAGATAGTAATGAAAAGTACTCAGATCTGCTGACCAGTACCCAAGATTTAATATAGGTGTAAGTTGTTCATCCCAGCCCTGCAGACTTGAAAAAATGCTTTTAATAATTTCAATCATTTACTTCTATATGCAAAATCCTAGTGATATCCACCTCTTCATAAAAGAGGTCTTACCATCCTCTTAATACAGAGGAAAGATGCAAAGACATCCTAATCTTTGAAAGGTGTCTTCAAAACCTTCCACACTATTCATGCATGAAAATAAATCCATATGAAAGAGAAGCTCATGCTTTGAATGTTAACATATTGTAATATCAATTATGATATTTATCACGTAGCAAATTAGAAGATAGCAACCATTTATAGTACAATTCCAGTAAACATTATTGCCTTTCCCAGCACATATACACACCCACACAATTAATCAGAGGGAAAAAAAACCCACCACTCTTCCCAAATAAATGCAAGTTTCTTCATAAGGCCAGCTTTATTTTACCAATTCTAGTATGTTTCATGAAGAATGAACCCCACTACCCTAAATGGGCAGATTAAACAGTGGGAAGACCTTCCCCTGCTCCCTTAAGGCTACATGGGAGTGCTTGTTCTCAGGAGAAATAGCAACCTTCCTCCTGCATTTTAAGGTCTGCAGGGGCTGCTTTGCCTGGCACAAACACACTACAGAGATTCTTGCATCTCTGCACAAGAGGTGCTCAAGGAAAAGAGTGCCTGCACAAACCTCCCTCTGCTCCAGGAGGGCCAGCACTCTTCTCAAGCCACCATGTAAAGCGGTACCCAAGCAGCTGTAATCATCTATGGGAAACAAGCAGGTTTAGGGAGACCCCAACAAATGGGGCACCAAAGCAGAAATATGAAGTTCTCCTTTAAAAGTACAAGCCAAAGTCACATTAATTAGACATGAAGCAACACAGCAGCATCTGAGGCCTGCTTTCCTCTAAGGCTGCCCTTTACCCTGACAGCAGCAAAACAAGCTCCTTCTCTGACAACACAGCAAAACCGCAACCCTCAAAGCAACAGGCCAGGACCAGTTTGGTGGCTGGCTTGATCTACAGACCAGGAAAGCAATGCTAGCAAAGGTGTGAAATTCACCTCAAAGGAGCATTAACTGGAAGACCCACTCAGAAAAAAATAAATAGACCCATACAGCAGCCCCACAAACATTTTTCTCCTGTGAAGAGAGGCTGAGAGAGCTGGGCAAGGACCACAAGACATTAGCTCACCAATTCATTCCTTCACAGTCAAGACTTGAATGGATATTTCCATGTAGTTTCTATACTTAGCTCAGGCAGGAACAACTCTTCCCAAAATTAATAAACCAGGATATTCCTTTCTAAACTGCTTTTCTGATGAAAAGCAAGCTTTAGCATTAACCTAAAAGACTGCCTGGAGCCCAAAGCAGTCTCATCAATCTCCACACATGTGCCCAGCCTTGAATGGCTCCTAAACTCAGGGCAACTCAGGTGTTTCTGAACAAATTTAGGGCTTTCTTTTGTTTCTGAATGAAATCTCAACAAAATGCATTTCAGCTGTTCTCTCCTTAGCAGTCACAGAGCAAGGTGTGAGAATCAGGTGAACCATGCAAGCCTTTTGTGACTTGGTTACCATGTCAGGTTTTTCCTTGTTTATCAGATAGCTTGGGGTGGTTTTAGTCTGAGAGACTAAAGCAAGAACCCAGGGGAAAAAAGAAAGATTTCTATATCCAGCTTTGGGTCTTCTGGTGACAAATAACTACAGTTACAGATAAGTGCAGAGACCAAAGAGGAAAGTCGTTATCTGTTGCTGTCAGTCCTGCCTATAGTTCCGTGGCATATTTTGGTTCTCTGTGGGCAGGAAGATATTCTGCAACTTCCAATGCAAAGCTTGCCATTTCTCCCACTTCCTAGGGAAAGGAAGCCAATACAAGAAGGTTATGTGCTGTCAGAAACTAGGCAGGAGAAAGGAAAAACTAGATATAGTAGCCCAGGGTCTCTTAGGCTTAAGCCACCGAGTGTTAGTTATAGATAAGGCCCTTCAAAGACTGTTTTATTTCTTAAAAAACAAGCTGGCTGGAGGGAGTTCTATGAATTGAAGGAGGAAAGCTCTTTCCTAAGGCCAATATTACCTGTCCAGATGATCTCATAATACCACTGAGGTCCAACATTTCATTTGGCCTTCCCAGCAGACCTGACCTTGAAGAAATATTCTCTTGGCACGAATTGCAGAGAAACTATGAAGAGAAGGTATTAAATGCTTTCAAAGGAGATGACAGCAGAAAGGGTTTCTGTTTCTTCTTCTTCATGATAAAGAAACAAACTGCCAGAATTTCATAAATCCATGTTTGTTAATGATCTAGGAATGCAAACCCTGGCTACAGATACATACTGCTTTTTTGAAGGAAGCTCTGGTAGCTTCTGTGAAAGAGCATAGAAACCTAATGCTAATATTATGTTAAATAATGAGAGAAGTTTACTTATTGCTCTGTATTGCAGATGAGGGTAGAAGGCAAGAGGATTAGTGAAGGAAGATAAAGTAGAAAATAAAACTCCTACATTTTCAATAAGTGATGAGTTTACTATAAGGAGGTTTAAAAAAGGACAAGAAAAAGGTCAGTGTCTGGCCTTGACAGTTAGTCTAAAATTATGGGGCAGAAGACACAACCTGAAGATACCTGTGTGATGAAAGTTTGCACAACAGGATCACAGAAAACCAGTGGCCTTCCTAATACAGGGATGAATTGGCCCATGCTTCAGATGGAGACCATTCACATATGTTTTCTATCTCGGGGCCTGAAGGTATGTGGATTGTGCTCTGAACACAGGGCAACAGCCCATCAGTGTGGCACAGTTAAAGAAAGCTTTCTAGACTGGTGTGTCTCTTTCCCTCTATTTCCTCACTCCCTTTTCTGGGTCCCAAAGCTGGGTACATTTTCCCCAGCATTTTTAAAACAGGAATATGAATTGTCTCAGCAGCTGGTACCTTTTCCAGAGCTTCCAGACACCTGAAAAGCAAACACCGAGGAAAACTAGGAGCTAAAGTACACATCTACCCTGAGATATGAACACAAAATGCAGTTACATTATCCCAAAACAAATGTGTAATAGACATTTTCCACCTCTCCTTGATCTAATTCAGGCTGGTTTCCTTGGAAGTGATAAGAGGTTGGAATCCAAGTCCACCTCAAGGTTTTAAGGTTGTTTGATATATCAACGCTTCAAGAAGAAACTTTGTTTTCTAAAAGCGTCCCTATGGAACACACCTAGTATGCACAACACACCTGCTTTGAAAGACGCTGACAGCATGGTCTCAGGATGGAACTAAGCCTTCAGATCTACTGCTCACATTGGTCCCCTTAGACCACCCACATACTTTGAAACCAACCCACAAATGCTTTGGCCTGCTGACAAACCTCTGGCTTTACACAAGTACATAGGCACACACTGGTACAAATGACATTTGGAGCTCAAAATCCTGGTCAATGCACATCAAGGACACAGCCTCAGCCCAAATAATTTATGAAGTGGTCACTAGACCCACTGAAAACCCACCTAGAGGAGCTTTCAGCAGATGGAGAACCACCATTAAGACCTCATGAAAGTCAGCAGCTCTTATTTCCTGTTGGTTTACTGAGATTCCTAAGATGCTGCATTATGCAGGGAAATTCTTGGGTCAAATAACTCCAAATTCAGACCACTGACCCTAACCTGCAGAATGGTTCATTACTGTGAGGCTTTTTAGAACACATTGTTTGAGGAATGAGCACACTCTTATGTGATCTCAAAGGCAAATCTCCCTCTTCACCAAGGAAAACACTGCAACAATATTTTCCTTTGACCTTCTTAAAGTGTTTTAATAAGACTGAAACAACCTGTATTAACTGAGATTGAAACAGTTCATTTCCACGCTACTGCTCCAATTCCTGCATGGTACGATATGAATACAGCACAGCAATTTTACAAATGGTTTCAGTAATGTCCCACTAAAGTGTGCCAAAAATCAATTTCTGAATAGAGAATTCTTTCCTTGAGAAAATATCCCTGCTGCTGTAATGCCAGCTTGTCTCAAGAAGCTGAGTTCAGAGGACACCCTACAAACCCCAGTGCTTCAGCATCACTCAGTTTACATGCTTAGAGGATATGACTATGAGAATGAGGACCTGAAAAATAGTTTGGGTTTGTAGTGCATGCACAACAAAGCTGATCCTTCACAGCGACACCTGATGCTACTAAGTAATGACAATACTGCTAACAATGCAGTTGGGTCCCTCTAAATTCAAAGTGCAAAAGAATGGTTTCGGAGAATAGGATTTTCAGGTCACCTGTCCATCTTGGGATATCTGCAGATAACAATACATACAGTCACCTTTATGAGAGGAGTAGAATGAAGTAGGAAGAGCAAAGACATTCTGAGAACCCAGATCTGATCGGAAATCTTTCATCCTTCCTTTGTACCTAAGCACTACTGTTGGGAAAAGGGTAGTATGTTGCATTGAGTATGGGAATTGAGCAGAAAAAAAATGCACGAGTTCCAGCCAGTCTTCAAGAGATGAGAGGGGCTAGGGGCAGCCAGGCTTCATTTCTGGTTATAACCAATTCAACAAGATAATACATTCACGCTCAGTAAGAACTTCCATGGTTATAGATTCACAAATAGCGTGGTTCATCGAAGCAACAGAAATACAGATTGGGAATTACCGTTGACAAACTCACTAGTGCTAAAACCCAAAGCAAACTAATAATTAATTGATCTCATATGGAAATGTAACCAATTGATCGCATATGGAAACATTACCAATGGTAGTTCATTAAGCTTAGTTTCACGAGAGTATTATCCAATGCAGTTTCAGGCTCAAGACTTACCGAAGGGATATCCTTGCTTTGGGGAGGATAGAGGAGCCAACAAACTCTTCTGCAAAATGAAGCCATGTTCTCATCCTCTGCCATAGCAAAGTTTATATCCCCAACTACCTGATGCCGCTGCCCCGAATGGTGCAGAAAAGTAACCACTTCCTTATTTGGGGGTATTTAAGAGAGGGATAATAAGAGTTCTGGTCAGGCTGCAGGAGCAGAACAGAACCATGAAACATTAGTACCACTCTCTCTTTCACCAGGCAGCATTAAGTGATCAGGCATCCACCCAATAGCCTAATCACTCCCATCAGCAGCCCATCATCTTTATCAGTAGCCCATTACGCCCTGATGGGCGTTGCACCACACCTTGTTAACCTCTTCACTACATATCTCCTATAGAATGGCCTCAGAACCAGGTTCCCTTTCCACTTAAACCCTGGGTGTTTTGATCCGTCAGTAGTATTTCTGGCATATTTTGATGTTGCCAGTAAGCACTATATGGCCAGCAACTGCCCAGATAGGATAGACTATTGAAGGCTTCTGTGCGTCGCTGCTACTGCTAGCATTTAACAAAATGTGTGTAGGGTGGAAGATTCCCTCCCTTAACCCTCTTGGCTTGTCCGCTCATTGCCAAATGGAGATCAAGCTATTTTATATCCCTTCTTTAGAAATCGCAATATATGAAATGCTAAAGGTCCTTTCCAATCCTAGCCATTCTATGATTCTGCAATTCAGACCAGGGATGTCCCCCAGAGGCCAACATGAGGGGAGAGCTGCATCCCCCTCAGCATGGCTTTTCAGATTGATGCTCGCCAGGTGTATTTTTTTCCTCCTTTTAATCCTTGTCTCTCCTCCTTCTCTGCAAAAATTATTCCTGCCACCTCCTGGAAGTATCTGCAATTGCTGCAGTGCCCCTACAAAAGGGGAATGCCTTGGGAGCCAGCTTGAAAAGCTCTCTAGGTCTGGGAGTAGATGGAAGCTTGTACAAATCTTTTCCTGATCATGGATGGATATCCAGCTCACACACTGTGCACATCAGAACTGGGGCTGTGTCTTTTCACTGCTGTTCTCTCTTCACCTGTGCCTGTCTTGCCTTAAAGAGAAACACAACATGGTGTTTATTAGTGCCACAGAAAGTGCTGGGTGTCAATGCTTTCCCCAGGTCATTGTTTTCCCTTCAAGAAAAAAAAAAAAAAAATAATAATAAGAGAATTCAACTAAAGCACAAAAAATTAGTGAGATTTAATAAGATACACAGGGAGGCATGTGTCTGTTCAGTCAACATTACAAAGTTTGGCCGACCATGTGTTAATTGTGTTTTAAAACTAATGTCCAGCAAACTAACTGAAGTTCATGTCAGGTGGTATGCAAAGACCACCTGACCTGAGTAAATGACCTCTGTCTTCATAAAGATATACAGAAATTGCTAGTACTAGTTTGAAGTGCCAATAAATTTTGAAGCTAAAAATTATCAAACTAGTTCTAGGGATCAGATAAATACCAGAATGCAATTTCAGCAAGTTATAGTCTTTCACTTGAGATAACTATATTTAACATCAACTTTGTTTCAGCTGAAATTTTACCTGGGATAATACTCTTAGTCTTGGATGCTTACTTTTTCTGTGAGCATCATTTTAGCTAACCAAGACTCCCATGTCTCTCCAGTCAGTTTGATTTACCAGCTTGGAACAGCAAAACCTATGGCATGCTTTCTAAATACAGTACTGCCTCTTAGGTTATAGTCATAGCGAGTGCTGAGGTCAAGCAGTTATGCTAGATAACAAAGCAATCCATCTGGATTTTTATTATGATTACTATGTCAAAATCTGTCATGTATTTCTCGCAAGTTGATTCTCCATGAAGGTAAGGATCCACAGATCTTACAGCAAACCTGAGGAATCTGGTCTTTGAGATTCTCAGTATAAGGTTTACTATACATATAGCAGGTTTTAGTATACAGGGATTGATTTAACCACCAGAATAGTATGTGTATAATTGTATGTGTTCATAGCTGTGAACATATATATTGCTCACTGGGACTTTGGGATGTTCCTGCACTTACATCCTTTGGCTCACAATGCAGAAACATTTCAGCTCATCATATTACTCTTCTTCCCTAGCATGGGAAGGGTCCCACAATAGAAGCCAGCGGACTTTCTCTGCAAGGCCTTCTGGATCTTCTCACTCATGGAGTAAGCTCCATGATCCCAGGCTGCATTTCCCCCTGTTTCCCACATCCCACTGGAGATTTTATGCCCAGTGCAGAAATAGCTGAATACGTGAAGAGCCAATAATGTTTCCTGCAGGGCTGCTTATTCTTTCCAGGCTTGTAGGAGCTGAATTTTGCCCCTTTGGATTTGAGTTAATTCAGCCTTTCAGTGTTACTGTGGGGAGGAAAACAGGCATAGGCACAGTATTGTCACACTTTATGTCCACTGGAGACCAGATCAAAAGGCAAACCCCTCCAGTCCCCCACATGTAAGCATTTCTCTATGGTTTCATGTTGAAGTGAGCTTTTTACATCAATTCTGAGAAGGCTTGTACTGAAAATAATCATTCAGTGTCCTTTTTGGGAGCACAGTGTGATCAAGGATGTCCGTGGGAATATAGTGGTAGATGATAGAAGATCTGCACTGCAGATCCAACTCCAAGGTGTACTTCCTTGGGTGTTCCTGACTAAATAAACCCTGGGGCGAGCACTGCAGCTCCAGCTGCTTTGAGGTGATGTCTTCAAACACCAGGGGACACTACAAGACTGAGCAGTGACCAGGCAAGACATTGCCTCAAACAGCATCTGACACTTCACATCCCTCCAGAAATACCTACAATGACCAACAAATCCCCTGCACTTGGCTCCTTTGGGGGCTGGGAATGTTAGTCCAAAGTGTCCCTGTGCAAGGAGAGGGGAGAGGACCAGAAGAGCAGGGTAAAAGGGGACATTTTCCAATCTCAAATGGTGATACCCTTCAGAGTGTGGCCTGAGAGGAAGAAACAGGGGTAATAGCTGAGTTATGCACCCTCACCATGCCCCAAAGTAAAGGCTTAGCCCCTGCCTTGTGCTGG
>JANRGW010027117.1:0-40738 GCA_024733675.1 Psilopsiagon aymara | reverse complement strand
CCTCGGACGGGACGGGACGGGACGGGACGGGGCGCCCCGGGGCACCGAGAGGAGGGCCCGCCGCTGGGCGCGATGGCTGCCGGCGGGGCGCTGTGCGGCTCCGCTGGGTTCTGGGTGAGTGAGAGAGAGCCCCTCCAGAGGCCTGTCCGAGCCCGGCCCGGCCCCACCGGTCCGCGAAGGGAGCGAGCGGCGGACAGACCCGGCCCGACCCCGGGATGCGCGGTTTTCGCCTGCGCGGGGCCGCTCCGTGGGCAGCACCCCCGAGGGGCAGGGGCTGGGGAGGGGGGATCGAGTAAGGCAGCAGGTACAGTGTGAGCAGCGAAGTGTGTTTCCATCAGAGGTTGCTGGTGTTGCGGACTTTGCCTCCCTGGGGCTCACCCAAATCCTTGGGGCTCTGTCAGTTACAACAAATCTGATGGGAGTTACGCGGGAGCCAGTCCGGCTACGCTGGTGGGAGGGTACTGAAATCAGCCCCTTGCTGAGTGACCCATTTCAGAAATACCTTTCAAAGGGCTCAAATGAGTTATCAGTACGGACTCACATGGATTTCCATCCTCATGGTTGATAAACTCCGATAAGAATTTGTGAGCCGTTACCGACTTTCTCTTTTCATCAAGTGATTGCTCTCTAGTCCTGATTTGAATTGTCTCCTTCACATAAAGGGCTTGAGCCATCTCTACAAGATGCTGCAGGAAAAACACCCTTGCCTGTTCATCTACAACATTATTATGTTTGCAGATGAGATTTAACTATTCAGTCAAAAAATTACAGAAGAATTATAAATACAGCTGAAGAAATGCAGTTGTGATGCACTTTATGCACTAGGACACTTTAATCCTAATCTCCATTTCACCAGTCATTCCCTCTGATGGTTCCCAAGTGCTGATAATATTTTTATTCCCAAATTACTTTTTCTCATTCCACATTCAGTAACTTAAATTTCCTCTCTCTCTTTTCCTAGTTGTGATGCGTGATACCCTTTGTTCGGCATCTTTCACTTTTCCAACCTCCCCCCTTTCTACTTCTGTTTGTTCCAAAAGCTACTGCTGAGTCCAAATGACTTTTACATCTGAAGTGCTAAATCAAATTCCTCTAACGTTATAGTAGTTCTCAGTTGTAGTATTAGAAACTTGCATTAGCTTGTGAAATTCTGCATACGTTGTTGGCTTTACTGTTTCACTTCTGTGTTGACTCTGTGACAGGACTGGAACCAGACATGGTACACAAACACCCCGAGATTTACCTGGTGCTTTGAGAGTACAGTCATTGCTTGGATCCCTTGTGCCTATCTTTGGATCTGTTTTCCCTTCTACTACTTGTATCTTCGACACAAAACCAAAGGCTATATCAGGATGTCCCACCTCTTCAAAGCCAAAATGGTAAGGGTGGAGAATGGGTTTGATCCTAACATTATAACAACATTGTTGTGGAACTTAATTTTTCTATATGATTAACTCTTTTCTGATGATCCTTCTCTGTGTTTGCTTTGACATTTACTGACTCAGGTGAAGTCTGGTCAGTGTAAATCCAGTAAAATTTTAGAATGAACTGTCATAAGAGCTTCTCCCCGTACTTGCATTTGGTTCCTGCTACTTCCCTTAATGTTATCTGTCCCAGACTTGCTCTTCCACCTCTACAGTCTTACTGCCCAGGATGCTTGGAACAGTCAGTTCGGTAGATTGTCCCATCATCATTTCAGTCCAATTCAACATGTGTTTGCTGCCTCTGACCCAGGTTCTTGGATTCATCCTGGTAATACTGTGTTTTACTAATGTCTTCTTCATCCTGTGGGAGATAAGCCAAGGAATTCCACGGGCTCCAGCATTCCTCATTAGCCCTGCTGTGATGGGAATCACAATGGTAATTCTTCCTTTATTTTGTCTGCACGTGGCCAGCTTAACCATGTGGTTAGCATAAACACAGTGTGCAGCATGGTTTGGTTTAGAATAAAATGGGATTCCTATTCAACCTAAATGCCTATCTTCCTGTCCCGTCATTGCATCTTCATAGCCTAGATCCTCCGACTTGTAATTTTATTACCTACCCTTTCTGGAGAGACATTCTCGAATGCAAAATTGCACATAATACTTTTCAGTTTTAGCCTTTTAGGAGCAATACTGCAGCTCTGAATATCCTGAAATGTTTCTACTAGATCTGATTTTTCCTTATTGTATTTGTAATTTGATAGTAATGTTTGGCATTCCATGACCAGGTATTTATTTGAGCAAATTTGTACTTTCCTGCAGATCCTTGCCATGTTCCTTACCCAAGTAGAAAGAATGATGGGCATCCAATCTTCAGGTGTCCTGTTGATTTACTGGCTGCTCTCATTCATGGCTGCAGTTGTGATGTTTAGTTCCAAAGTCCAACATGCCCTGGAAAGAGTAAGTGGAATCATGTACCTTTAACCTGCAGGGGTATGAAGTCTCTAAACAACAGAGCACTTTCGCTTCATTGAATGTGAGGTGAAGAACTCCTCTCTTAAAATATATGCTGAGAAAAATGATTAATGACTCTTGTCATATCCATCAGTGGTATCCCTTTCAATGTACACAGTGTAGTTTTCTGAAAGCCTGTCAGACTTTATATGTGAATAAAAGCAAAAGGAACATGAACACTGTCACTAAAAAGTGGCCTTACACCAGATTTTGTATGAGTATAAATATTTTTATTATTCAGGTATTTGTGGTGAATGTTTTATTTGTGGAGAAGTGCTGGCTGGGTTTACAGGTCTGACACTTCATCATAAGCAGCTATTTTCCTCAGGTGAACAGCTGTACCTTTCCATCACAACAAGCAGTAGCCAAAAGCTTATGTTAACTGCATGTTTAAGTAATAGGGAAAAAAATACGTGGCCACTAAACAGAAGACAGTTGGCAGCTTGCTTGTTCCTGCTGTGTTGAATGATACTTCAGCTGCAGGTCTTTTGTGGAAGTAACACTTTGCCACTTCCTGCTACCAACATACAGCTCCAGAACCAATCTTTTTCCTTGGCTTTTTCTTCTCTTTCCCATTCACAAAATTAATTTCAGCACCCTTCATGGAGCCCCTCAAACACACCATTTATAATAAAACCTGGCAAATGTTTTATTATATCAACAGCTTCTATCCCTTAGAGCGCCCAGGTTTCCTTGAATAATGCTACCGTGTGGATGTCTGACTTGACTAGACTGCTATGAAGTCTTATAATAAAACGATCACTATAAATAAGAATTGTGTCCATTATTTAGCATTGTCTCATATTCCAGTTTCAGGACTTGTCTATTTAAGTAGTTCTACATAACAGTTTAAAATGCACCTCATTCTTTGAACCAAAACTCAGAGCTTATGGCTAGTAGAAGAGAAGTTACCATTCTTGGTTGATTTCATGTGAAGGTTCTTGCCTCATTCTCAACAGTATTTTGTTTCTTAGGGCTTTCTGGAAGACCGCTTCCACCACATTACAACTTACCTTTATGGTAGCATGGTGCTAGGAGAACTCGTGCTATTCTGCTTAGTTGATCATCCTCCCTTCTTCTCTAAAGCTGTCAACAATCCTGTAAGTATAACGTAGCTTTTCTTGATGCATTGCTTCATGTCAAACAGGAAGCTAAATTTATGGAGATATGCAGGAACACGAGTATCTGGGAGATACAAGATGCGTCATTCTGTGTAAAGGTTGACAGTTTTAAAAGGTAACCAGCAGAATTTGGGATAACAGTACTCTGTCTCTCAATGTATGTTTTGAAAAACTAAACCCCTATTCTATCCATACTCATCTTTATTTTCATTGAAATGAGTAGGTAGGGCTCAAATTACTTCCCCATGCTCTCCTGTGCTGCAGTATTCTGTTTGAGGTATGAGTATAGCAGAGCTCTTGTGATTCAGAAAATCAGTGTCTTGGAGCATGAAGAATGATATTCTTTGTTCCTCCAGCTAAGACATTATTCAAAGTCTCATTCTCCAGAATCCCTGATCCCATTGATCCTCCACAATACATTTACACTGTCAGGGTCAATGAATAGGGTGTGTGTAACTTTGATTGCTTTTTCTGGGGAAGCACAGAAGGGAATTGCATTTTTCTAGCACAAGCCCTTTTCTGTATATAAATATCACCCATGTTTTTCCTCCCATCAGAATCAGTGTCCAGAAGCCAGCAGCTCTTTTCTTTCCAAAATCACATACTGGTGGTTCTCAGGGTAAGAAAAAGATGTGGTTTTGCTAGAATATCAGAAAAAAAAAAACCCAAACAAACTCGAAACCAACCAAACAAGGAGCATTGAAGAGGGTGTAGAGAGCCAGTAGGAAATATCTAAGCTCCTGAGTTAGTTTATGCAGTAAGGATTTAAATTCTTTCTCTGGGGACTTATGGTGTTCTCACAAGATCAAATTATAAAGAATTAACTTGCTTTTCTGTAAGTAATTTGAAACACATATTTGGGATTCTAGATAATTCTTTTCCCCCTTCCAGCTACCCTTCCAGTACCCTCCCAATCTTGAAACAGACCTCATCAATCTCAGAAGATTGCTCAAAAGTGCTCAAAAGTACAACCACCACAGCCCTATATTGCCTGCAGACCTTCCCATAACAACTGCTGGGCAAGGGGAAAATAGCAAGGCCCAGCCTGCTGCTTAGGAATCAAAAGTAAAATGATTACATACCATGGGTCTAATGTCTGCCATGATAAGACCTTGTCTGCATTTCACCGAGCCACAGAGTAAATTAAACTGAACTTTGTCCCCCACTGCCCAAGACCCAACTCTCACTGTGGACTAGAAATTGGGGCTTACTTGCAAATCTTCATTGTATTCACGGAACATAGCATAGGGATTTGAGGCAAAACTGCTATTTCTGAGCATTCATATTTATTCTGGGAAAGGATAGCCCTGAGTAATGTTTTAGATATGTAGGTCCCTATGTGCTCACTGTGGTGCACTAACTTAAAGCCCATCTGTTTTCAAAATGTTAGAAGGACCACAAATCCTTCGTGCTTACCTTACAGCAGTCTGTGTGTTCTCCAGGCTCCTCTGGAAAGGCTGTCAGCAGTCCTTGGGGGTGAATGACCTGTGGCCAGTGAGGAAAGAGGAATCCTCTGAAGAAATTGTTTCCTGGGCTGAAAGAGAGTGGAAGAAGTGTCGTAGCAGAACCCAGCAGTGAGTACTTGATTTAGAGAATGTGTCATGGGCTCAGCTGGACATTTTCTCTCTTGCCTCTAGATGATACAAGCAAATATACTCACTGGTGCTGGTGTGCCATCTCAGAACAGGCTCTTAAGCCCATCTGTTCCCCACAGAGTGCTAGGCAGACTGCTTCAGCATATATTCAGGCTCTGAACTTAAGCTCTGCTAGGTGCTTCCTATCTGGACAATACAGTAGTTGAAAGAATCAATCCCACTGAATTATTTGTCCATTAAACAAGAAGCAGAAAAGGATAGCATATATAAAATGGTCCAAGTAACACTATGAAAACCTGGGGATCTTCAGTCTTCAGTGGGTGAGTGCTCAGTGAGTTCCTTTGTGCAAAGTCTGATTTTAAGTGTAGGAATCTGCTGGAGAACATCCTTCCATTTCTGGAAGCACAGAACTGTAAATTTTTTGTGAGAGGGATCATTTTTTTTCTGAGCGTTTTTACTGGACATGGTGTGAAGCCCAGTGTGAGATATTTAATGATTTTTGAAAGCCCAGGATTCCCCAGCTTTCTCCAGTTGTGATTAGTTTTCTCATTGCTTCTTTCTTTAGAAAAATTGAGTCTGCTACATTTAAAAAGGGTCAGAAGAGTGAAACTGGTATAGCAGAAGCTGAAGAGATGGAAGTTCTACTGCAGTCAGAGCAAAGTCAGAGCTGGCCCTTACTGAAAGTGTTTTGGAGCATGTTTGGAACCTATTTCCTTCTCGGCACTGTCTGCTTAGTTATTTGTGATGTCTTCTTGTTCTCCATCCCAAAGCTACTGAGGTATGCATGTATTTGTAATGTGTTTGTGTGACATGCAAGATTGCTGTGTGCGTAAGCTGAGACAGAGATGTCTGTGTTCCAGCGCTGGAAAGAACAAGCTGCACTGAGCCTTTTGACAGCTTTACTTGGTTAGGAGGGAGTTGTCTGATGGTTCATATCACATCATTTGCACAGGCTGTCAGCCACATGTTGTAGTCCTAAGGCTTCATACCCCCTGATTAATTCTGAAGAGCACAGCTGTGCATCCTACACATCTTAAATAACTCCTTTAGTCAGTTGGCTTAATGCTTTGTGTATTGTGTTGGTACAACACCAATGTGAGTTACAGTATATTTTCAAGGGCAAAATCACTTTTAAGTCATTAACAGAAGTTCTGGAAATGTCAACGACTTCCTTAGATTATGGCTTTCAATTTGCAGATTACTGACAAATTCATAAAGTTCAGGAGCCATCCTTAATACTGAAAATGAGGTCTCCCCTGAGAGGATGTTGAGATCAGAAATTGCTTCCAAACCAGGAATGGCTCAATGTCAAAAATCAGGATATTATATAACACAGGATACTCAGCAGGGTTTGTTTTTGGGGTTTTTTTTTTTCAGTTTTTCTCCTATTTTACTGAGCAACATCAGCCAGAAAGAATACACAAAAATCCCTGGCATTTTTGTGTGTCTGATATTCCATCAGTTCTGCATGGATTCATAACATTTTGCTCCTGTCTTGCAGCCTTTTCCTGGAGTTCATTGAAGATCAAGAAGCACCTACCTGGCATGGCTACTTGTATGCATTCAGCATGTTCCTTTTGGCTTGCCTCCAGACTCTGTTCGAGCAACGATACATGTACATGTGCCTTGTTCTGGGGTTGAGACTGAGAACTGCAGTAACAGGGCTTGTGTACAGGAAGGTGAGTCTGTAACTTCCTTTCATCTTCACTCTTTTCTAGCTCTGTGTTGTTAGTTATATTGTTGGTACATTGTTCCGAACAGTATCAGGGGAGATGTTGTTAGAAACTGCTTTTGGGATGTAACTCTGTTATATTCATCTCTGAACATTATGTGGGAGAAATTTTATTACTTATTTTTCAGATCTTAAGAAAAAATCAAAAAAAGGAAAGAGGTAAAAGCAACATAAACTTTCTTATGCTTGGGGAAAGGAGTAAATTCTTCATCTTAAAGTGAAGTCATATCCCAAGCAGCACATGCTTTCAGTACCTAGAATTTGGCATTTTTCTCCTTTGCTTTTGTTTTTTTCCTTCTTTGTTTATAAGGAAAAGAAAGTTGTTTTATTTTTGGACCAAAGCTGCTGTTTGATGATGCCTTTGATTTCTTCTTTACCCTGTCTAGATCCTAGTTATGTCAAATGCTTCAAGAAAAGCAGCAACAGTAGGTGAAATAGTTAATCTGGTGTCTGTTGATGTCCAAAAGTTAATGGATCTGATTATCTATTTTAATGGGACTTGGCTTGCTCCTATTCGGATCATCATCTGCTTTGTCTTCTTGTGGCAGGTAAAATATTATGATAGTACTTATCAGTCCCTTTCTATTCGAGGTATCGAAATGAAAATGAGTTTTCAAATTTCTGCTTAGAGCAGAATTTTCTCAGCAGCATAAAGCCCTATTTCTTAGAACCTGTTTTTTGCAGCTCACCAAATGGAAGCATGAGCACTATAGAGACAGCTGATTACCAGGAAGTTTGCAGAAGCCTTTGAGACCTTCCTTTGCTACCCAGGGTGGACTGTGTCTCATGTCTGGCAGATACTATGATGCTGGAAAATTAGTAGCCAAGGTACAGGCTGTTGAAAAAGGATCATCCCTTTTCTAGTAATGTTGACAAGTTGAATATGGTTGCATGTAGCTGGAGCATAATTAACACTATTTCCTAGTATTCACAGACTATTCGTGTAGAGAATACTTTTTTCTCTCTAGGTATACCAGCACTTATCTCTCCAGCAAACATAAGCCATCTGATGCAACCAAACCATTTCTGATATGTAAGTCATTATGAGCCCTGGTATCCAAGACCTGTCCCAAGAGTACATGGCACAGTATAATTCTACCATTTCATCTCACCAGTTGATGTAAATTCCTACAGGCTGGGTTGTTTGTGCTGCAAGAACAGTTTGTTGTGGGTTTGTTTTTTGAGCAAAGGCCGGGTTTTGTTTCAGGTCACTTACTTAGGCCAGCCACAAGATGTCCCCCTTAAAACGTCCAAGAACAGATTGGAAGAAGAAATTACTTGAATTGCCAGCTGTGCTTCTGGATCTCTTTCAACACTCCTCTAGTTCCTAAAAGGGTAACAAATAAATTCAGCAGAGCATGATGACACAAGTTACCCTGGCTGGAGGGTTAACAATCCAGAGTGCTTAGGGAGCACAATTCCTAGGAAAGGCAAAAGATTAGAGTAAAGCCTTAGCCATGAGGGATGATAAGCATAAATTCAAGTAAAGCAGATGGTAAGCAAGGTAAAACAGTAATTTCTAGTAATCACTGGAAGTTCTTGCTCTTTCATTTTCTCTCCTGGCAGCTTCTTGGGCCATCTGCCTTGACTTCAATTGTGGTATTCCTTTTTCTTTTGCCTGTGAATTTTGTGATCACGAAGAAGAGGAGTCAGTTTCAGGTACATTTTGTTTGATAAAAACAAAGTGGTTTACTGACCTGAATTACGTGATGGCTTAATATTTATTATTCGTGCTTATCATGAATTCGAAGCCTGCAGAGGTTCTTAAAGTTTACAGTAACTCTTGCATGTTCAGTCTGTTACCTGGTTTGCCACTTTTCTGTGGTTTGTATGAATTGCCAGAAAAATAAAGCTCTGAAGAAAAAAAGCAAAGTATTTCCCAGACTGGATGATTATGAATAAAAACAGTATACACAGCTCAACTGCAGGGAAATTTATTCAGGATTCATAGGCAGGAACAAGGTGCTTTTTTTTCAGAATAATTGCATTGTTAAACATTGAACCTATTAAATGATAAAGCTCAAATGTTTATTACAGGAGACCCAGATGAAACATAAAGATGAGCGAGCCAAACTCACTAGTGCCTTTCTCAGTGACATTAAAATAATCAAACTGTATGGCTGGGAGAAAACCTTCATGGAGAAAGTGCTTGGTATCCGGAAGCAAGAACTTCAGGCCCTAAAAAGATCTCAGATTCTTTTCTCAGCATCTCTAGCTTCTTTCCATTCATCAACTTTCCTGGTGAGTGATTCACTTTCCTATATAAAACATGCACTGTTACTTCCATTTGTCTTTGCACTCCTTCCTGCACAGCTTTTTCATGTGGAACAGTTAAAGATAATATCTGCCTGGAGCATTGGTGGTCTCACAGGAGTTGCTGACTCCCAGTGGAATCAGGCACACAGACATTTGCACTGTCATAACAGTTCCATGGACAAGTCATCTGGTCTGGCAGTGTGTTCCAGGCAGACTGAGCCTGCTGTACAAGGGGCACCTGAAGACCTCATGGCACAGTCAGTAGCTACACAGGCCACTTTTGCACTTGCTGTTGCAGCTCAGCTATGTGTGTTTTCAATAGGAAATGGCTGTACTTTTATCCTGCTCTGGTAGCAGCACCAAAACTCCCTTAAAGGAGAACAAATGTCAAATGATCAATCTTGGTTTTGTCACCAACATCCAGCACCTTTGCCTATGATACTTGCAGAACAGGTACTGTGTATGTGTGATAGCTTGGATTTAACTAAATGGGTTCCAAAGTCTTTAGGAGGGGGCATGTCACCCTTGAACTATTCTCTTCCTTGTCTGAAGCAAATGGTTTACTTTTCCTTTGCTTCCTTTCAGATTGCATTTGTCATGTTTGCTGTGTACACCCTGGTCAATAATACACATGTCCTGGATGCTCAGAAAGCCTTTGTGTCTATAACACTGATCAACATTCTCAACACTGCGCACTCCTTCCTTCCATTCTCCATAAATGCTGCTGTTCAGGTTAACTGCAGGCTATGTTCCTTTTCTTGTGGCCATAAGTGGGTTTCTTACATATCACCATTAAGAGGTAAACGTTGGGATTTCTTAGGGCTCTGAACATCAGCTCTTTAATTGCTATTATGAAAGAGTGAAGTGCAAGGACTTACAGCTAAAGGTACTTTATAATATGGTTTTTCAGAAAGGCTTCATATATGAACAAAATAGTCAGCAGGAACAGCTCGTAAGTCTTTCAGAGCCAATCATGAGCACCATTAGATCTCAGAAATGCTTCTAGTTCTGGTTTTAATCCTAGAAATCAGAATAGATGAGCAAAATCTATGGTAGATCAGTGGAAACCCTGCTAGCACAGGTCAAAGAGAAAAGCAAGTCATTGACAGTGAGAAATTCATTTCCCTCTTGCACCCCAAGAAGACTGTCATAACTCTTCACATACAGGAGCAATCACTGGAAAGATTGCAGGATGCATTGGAGAAAAATAGCTCCAATTTTCACTGTGTGAACATAAGGGAAAATGCAGGGAAGAATATGGGGTTTTGCTAAGCAAGTGGAAATAATGCCAGTTGACATAAGAGCAAGCTTGCATTTGTCTGTCTAAGCCTACAGCATCTGCAATGTAGCATTTAGCATTCTAAGTGGATCTTCAAGTTGAGTCTTCTCTTCAGGTTTTAGCTGCCTTTCCATTCTAAACCTTACTCCTCTGTATGCTTCTTCATTTCAGGCCAAAGTTTCTTTAAACCGCTTAGCAGCTTTTCTAAATCTGGAAGAACTGAGTTCTGAAAGTTCAAGCAGAAATACTTCTGACTGTGGTGAGTTTTTGTCTTATGAGAGGAATAGCTTCCATTGATCAGCTTCCACTCTTAGGGTGCCTACCACAGTCATAAGAAAAAAATGTTTACCCCTTACTGTCACTTTATCTCTCAGGCTCAATTATTTCTAATGATGAAATCTAATCTTGTAATTAACTCCTTTTCATACTTTAGGTTCATTTTATGCAATGTAAATACACACTGAAACATAGTCACATAAATAGGGGTGTATCTGTATCTACCTTTGCATTTACAAGTGTTCTTTCTGTTTCTCCTCGTATTTCAGCACAGGCAAGTATCACCATAAGAAATGGGACTTTTTGCTGGAGCAAAGACATTTCTCCTTGTCTTAGAAGGTACAAACCTTCCTTTAGTCATGTCACTTCTGTAGGTCAGGGTGAATGTTGAATGAACTAATTCCTTGGGGTCTCAGTGTTAAATACCTAAAGAATTCTGAGTTTGCTTCATATTTAACATTGAGTTCTGAAAATTATGAAGTCAGACAGAATGTAATCTTACTTTTGTGCTTGGAAGCACATAAATAGGAAGGTTCCTGTATCTGGATATCGCCTTAATATGCAGACTACTTTCTTGACACATTTTTCTTGTCCAAATATGGAATTACAGCAATATAAGTCAAAAAAGTAGAATGCAGATATTATATACGACGTCTCTACATGCTAATTTCAAAAGGCATTGCCATTTTAGAGTAGAAACAGTGTTGAAAAGTTCTGATCAGGAATGTTTCATATCCAGTGCTTTGAGCTAGCCGATCTCCATAGTGGTGATCTGGTTTTTAAACTCAGATGGGGATGCAGATCATAGAATCATAGAGTGAAGACTTTCTGATTGGAGGCATCTTTGAAGGGATGACTCCTGCTGCAAAATCTCAACATGATGGAAGCCTTAACCCTGTGCAAGTGAGGCCTCAAGTATGAAATTAGGGAGTTTAGTTGGTACATCTTAATTGCTACAAGACAATAGCAAGAATTTTGGTAATTTTCTTTTCTGAAATTGTGTCTAAAAGGTGATAAGAGGCTAATCTTTTCTCAATAGGATAAATCTTACCATGCCCCAGGGCTCCTTGCTTGCTGTGGTTGGCCAGGTGGGTGCTGGAAAGTCCTCCTTACTGTCATCCTTTCTTGGTGAGCTGGAGACAGTGGACGGCTGCGTGAGCATGAAGGTGAATTTTCCCCTGAGCATTTGCCTCTAATTAGGCTGTCTGCAGGAGCAGTGAGGTATTAACCAAGGTGTCAGGTACTTGATGAAAACCCATTTACTGCTGAATTTTAACAGAGGCAGTATGTACCAGCCCACATTTAATTATCTGAAGGTGTTTAAGACTTCTCAGATTAGCCTGACCCTAAAGAATTGGAATCAAATTCCATTTCCTACTCTAACAGTGAACTGAAGTGGCATCCTGGTAAACCACATCATGTACTTGCACCTCCATTTCTTCCTCTGTAAGATAATGGGAGTGCAGACTCATGTTTTATAAAGCCCTCCAATTCTAGATTCCTATAAATCTAATCAAGTTTTTCTTCAAAGACAGGTTCCCACAGTGTCAAGCTGAGCTTATGAAACAGATTGTTAACATTGTTCCACTTCCATTTTTATAGGACACTGTAGCTTATGTCCCCCAGCAAGCGTGGATACAAAATGCTTCAGTGGAAGACAATATTCTCTTTGGGAAAGAGATGGATGAAACATGGTTCAATACAGTGATTGATGCTTGTGCGCTGCAACCTGATTTGGAGAGCTTCCCTGCAGGGTATAAGAGTGAAATAGGAGAGAAGGTACTGGCTTAGGTTGATATTTTGGCCAGCTTTTCCATGAGTAGCTACAACTTTGGCTGTCCTGCAAAACACCTACAAAAGCACTAAACTTGGAGGAGGCAGGTTCTCAGCAATTTCTGAGAAGTCAGGCTATGATTTAATGGGTTCTGAAGCCCATCTCCTGACAGTTAACCTACCTAGAGACACAGGAGATGCTTAAGGCAGAAAAACAGCAAATCCAGGTCATTCTTGGATCCTCCTTTGCAGGAGAGGGGAGTTGCTCAAGAAAATCTGTTTCTGCATCTCAAAAGCAGTATTTGGATAGAAGGAGGAAGGGAGGGAGGTGCACTGATATAAAAATAAGGAAGTCATAAAACCACAAATGGAGCCAACAATTGGCAAACATGGTATAGCTTTGGAATAAAGACTCTCAATGCATTTTTACAGGGAATAAATTTATCAGGAGGGCAGAAGCAAAGAGTGAACCTTGCTCGTGCTGTGTACCAGAAGGCTTCTATTTACCTGCTCGATGATCCCCTCTCAGCTGTTGATGCCCATGTTGGACAGCACATATTTGAACATGTTCTTGGACCCAATGGCTTACTGAAAGACAAGGTATGTTATAAATCCTGAACTTTAAAAGGTGGTACAATATATCTAATTAACAATTAAGTTGGGTTACTCACTTTACTGCTACAGGCAGCAATAACTGCTGTTAGCAACAGTGAAATGGATAACCTCTGCAGTCCATACAGCACATGGAAGTCCTGCAGTGAATCTCACGTAGGAGGAGGAAGACTGAAAAGTTAGGTTCTCCTGAAAGACTGACTTTATCCTCATGCAAACCACATGCCTTGTTTCAGCCTTACTTCCACAGCAAATTTATAGTTCTTTGGTCCTCCACTGATATTATCCTATTCCCTTTTTGAGATTTACTTCTAGTATAGTTAGGAAGAGCTGACTGATCTCTTCCAGCTTGTTGTATCTTATCGTGGTGTCTAATCCCATCACTTTTGAATAGTACAGTGGCACTATTGCAGTTCTCATCACCCAGATATTCATCACTTAAACTTCAGTATTAAAATCCATCTTAAGCACTTCCATTCTTTTTTGCATTGGTTGCATTTTGTTGTTCTTTGGTATTTCTCTGCTGTCAAGCAATCTGGATAATAAAATGTAGTTATATGAGAAGGGAAGCAAGAGCAGCTCTGTTTGCTTCATAGTATAAATTGCCTGCAAATACTTGATTCAGTGTCACATTGTAAAAGGAAAAGAGGTAATTTCTTTCATAGAAAATCCAATTAAAACAGGTATGTCTGATTACAAATACCTTTCTGTTCATGTGGATTGTTCGCAAGTATCAGAATGTAATTATTGTATTGAAACAAAGACTGTCAAAAAAAAACCCAACATAGCAGACTTAAAGAGTACTCAAAGGGCTAGCCTGCGACTTCAGGTTTCAGCTCCCGTCCTCACTCTTCTGTGCTGTGCATAACACAAAGCAAGTTGATTCACCCCTCCAATCACAAGTTCTGTACTTTCAAAATGGGCTCAAAGCTGTGCTGCAAAGATAAGCTTCATCAAAGATACAGTCAGAAGTAATAGGAATAACAGAAGTATCTTCCAGTTAGCAGAAATCACACCAAATGCATGTCTTTCTTCAGAAAGCAGCTGTCTGACACAGCTCAAGTGAGCAAGGGAACACCAGAACAATTTTAACTGTTCCCTCTTTATTCAGACTCGTGTGCTGGTGACTCACACTATCAACATTTTACCTCAAGTGGACAACATTGTTTTCCTGGTGGATGGAACAATCTCAGAAATTGGTTCCTACCAAGAAATTCTACAGAGGAATGGGGCCTTTGCAGAATTCCTACATTCACATGTTACTGCTGAAGAGAAGGCAGGCACTGGTTTTCCAGGTAACCTGAATGAGTTGCTGTCATTCTTCCTAGGTCTATCATTCAGCTGTTTCCCTAGTAATATACTGAAAGAACTGGGGGAGAAGAGGCATCTACTGCTGTTCACAGCTGGGAAGAGGAATAAGAGAATAAAACTGGAAAAGCCATTCTTAAATCTGGGGGGTTTTATGGACATTTAAAGCCAAGATCCCATTACAGCAAAATATCACTTTGAGTGGGAAAAAGTATGCTTGTCAAGTTAACCTGACTCATCACCTTAAAATTGGTTCTTGAACAGTTCCATCTTAGTAGAAAACAGCCATGCAGTAAACAGTATTACCCACTGCATGTGATATTCTTCAAGCCTCACCTTGATATTTCTACCCTTAGAAATAATTCTTTGTAATGAATCTTTGTATTACCACTCTCTCAAAGACTATACAGCACGAAACAGGATTCTAAAGCATTTTTTTTAAAAAGCATTTATTTCACTGGTGTAGGAGACACCAAAGGCACCATCACCTCTAGAAACGGTTCATCGCAGGAGAAGCTCTTTAGGTAAGCTTGAAGTTGTCTCAGATACTGAAGAACTTGCTCCAAAAGTTCCTACAAGCCTAAGTGGAGGCTCTTACTGATGAAATACAACTTTGGGATTGATCTGTCAATCAGTAATAAGAGCAAACTAGCAAAGCTCAAGAATAGATAAGAAACTGCTCTCAAATGTGGAGGTTAACCAATATTTTCTCCATATTTCAGAAACAGACAGAATTTGTTAGAGCTCATGTACAAGGCATGTTGGTACATTTGCTTGCTGTTCCCTTCCCAGTGAGGCTGTTAGGACTGACTCATCTTAAACTAGCCATGGCTACTGAGTGCTTAAAGCCTCTGCTTATTAATAGCTTGTCAGAGCCCAGGCCCTGTGACAAGTGTGGACAGTGATTGGGGTCACTCTGGAGGACCCTGAAAACTGCAGCCCTTAAAATAGGCACAAATACAGTGGTGGATGGGTAAGGAGATCCAGCTTTAAAATACTCATTGCTTTGGCTAAAAATTGAAGGGATTTTTGTTTTCTTTATTAAGTGACAATTCAGTCAAATCTTCTGCTATGGGAAGAGAAACCACTCCTGGAAGTCAAGACTCTACCACTGCTGCAGCCGCCAAAGGAAGATTAACCAAGGATGAAAAAACTCAGCATGGCAGGGTAAGCAAAGCACCTTCCTATAAAGGCAAAGACACATACCATGGCTCATTACTGACCACTCACAGCAGGCAGGTCAGCTCACTGCCTGAGTTAAACTCCAGAGAAGTCAGCTGAGCTATGCGAGTTTGCCCTATAAGTGAGACACAGTCATTTCAGCATTATTTTACACAGCAACTTCTCTGCAAACTGTATCTCCTCTGGACACCCTGATCCAAGCACCAGTACCAAAACAGAAATAATGCACATACATTCAGAGAGCACATTATGGAAATGAGAGGGAAATGTTTTACTCTAGGTACATACTTCGATTTATGCAGCCTACCTGAAATCGACAGGCTTACCACTCTGTGTGTACATCATTCTGTTGTTCACGTGTCAGCAAGTGGTGTCATTTTTTCGTGGTTACTGGCTCAGCATGTGGACAGATGACCCTATTCACAACGGGACACAACAGCACACAGAGCTGAGAGTTGGAGTCTTTGGTGCACTAGGAGTCGTTCAAGGTTCGTTTAACTTGCTCACCTAGCTCTCTGTATTTCCATCTCCCTTTCCCATATCCAAGATGTTTTCTCAGAACATAAACAAATTCATACCCATGGGCTTTTAGCCTCCCAGGGTTTTGGCACCAGCCCTAAAGGTTTGGCATGGGACCTAAAACTACAGGCTCTGACGCACAGAGAGGATTTCTAAGGGATCTGAACAATATTTCCAGTGTTACTGCCTGAAATTCTACTTCATGGTATGCGAAAAGTGTTCTACTTTGCCTTTCGGCAGACCATGATCAATAGTATCTTCCTTTCTATTTCCTGATGAAACTAAATAACCTGAGCCCTTAAAAAACATTTGTCAGTGGAAAAACTACAGCATCCTTATTTTTCTTTCCTGACCCCTTGTATCCAGCATCTTCAGGACATCTTTCTTCCTCTTGCTCTTTCCATTCTTCCAATATAAATTAATCATACCAAAGTGCAAGCATGCTGGCTCTTTTCCATGCTGGACTAAATCTCAGTTTAGGTCTTTTGAGTGTAAAAAAGAGGGGAAAAGAAGAACTTGTGGAATTCTACATTTCTCTAAGTCTTTCTCTTTTAAAATGACCACAATTCTTTTGGTTACTCTTAAAAAAGAAATTAAAAAAATCGGTTATTTCAGGACAAAAACCAAATCTGGAAAAATCTCAGCCAAAGTGATAAAAGACTGAAAAATTTATGAACAAGTTGAAACAAGTGGGAAGGGTTTGGTACCTTTCTGTGTAACTGAATCTGCAGGCAGTAAACCTGAGATTCTGAGTAATTCAGTGTAATTCCAGCCAAGCTCATTTTGTGAAGAATAAAGAATTTATCCTGCCTGTTTAAGTTGCTGAATCCATGGCCCCTGTCAAGCTTACTTAGAAGGTCTTCTGCCCTGCTGTAACTACCCTATGGAAAGGGTAGTTTACACTGCAGCTATGAGGCTTGGCTTAATTACTATCAAAGAGAAAGTCAGCTCCTTTCACTAGTACGGTATTCACAGTACTAAGTGAAAATTGTTATATTGCAAAGGAGAACTCCAAGGTGAGTTTGTTCCATGGTTTAAATCTACCCCAGCCAAAACAAGAACACCTAGCAATAACTATTTTTGATATTGCAGCCCTTGGCAGATTTGCCTCCACAGCAGCAGTCCTTCTAGGTGGTGTGTTAGCATCACAGAAGCTGTTTCTGCAGTTGCTGAGGAACGTTGCTAGATCTCCAATGGTCTTCTTTGAACAAACACCTATCGGAAACTTGCTGAACCGCTTCTCCAGAGAAATGGATGCTATCGATTCTGTCATTCCTGACAAGCTGAAGTCCTTGCTGGGATTCTTGTTCAACTTGCTGGAGATCTACCTTGTGATTATAGTGGCTACACCAAGGGCAGCAATGGCTATAGTGCCCTTGACTCTTCTTTATGCTGCATTCCAGGTAGGAAGAACTCACAGAGAGACACAGACAGGAGAAGCTGAAGCAGCATAGCGATGTCCCTACAAAATGCTTCCTTTTATTCCTTAGGAGTGGAGACATGCAGCAACTAGTTTCATCACCTCAAATTGCATCTGAAGAAGAGCAGTGTCCATTGCTCTTTCCACATCACCTCAGCCTTCCAAAACATCCCAGAGACCTCACAAAGAGGCTTATGCTTTTCCAGTACCCAGATCAGACCCTACCTAGAGTTATATTCCTTGTCTCCATTAGTGGAAATGCAGTCATATGAAGACCAAAAGCATTTTGTCTTTCCTCAAGAATTCCTGCACTGTTTTTTAATATATCCATGTATGCCATACAGCTCCCCCATTGGGCTGTGAAATGCTTTACCTGCTAAGACTGACAGAAGGGCAAGTAAGGGTGCAAGTATTCCTCTGTTCTCCATCAAGTAAAGAGCTGGTCTGCAGGATAAATTCAGTGTGAGTGTAGAGGCTTTGAGAGCTCAGAGTACCCTGGCTTCTCTGTATTAACTAACCACAGGGTTATTCTTAATGAAGACAGGACATAACGCAGGCAGAATCACTACCTCACCTTTTAAGTGCATCTCTTACCTGCATGTTAGGTTTTATAACTTTAGTATAGTATGTACTATTGCACTTGTTGAAGCCTTCCCAAATTTTCTGTGGGGCTTCTCCATGGAAGTCATAAGCCTTCTAATCACTTTCCCTTCCACTTCTCTTTGTACCAGCACTACTATGTTGTCACCTCCTGTCAGCTGAGACGCATAGAGGCAGCCAGCAGGTCACCCATCTACTCCCACATTTCAGAAACCTTCCAAGGGAGCAGTGTGATCCGTGCTTACAAGGACCAGGAGAGGTTTATTTTGAAGAGCAATTTCCTTGTGGATGAGAATCAGCGAATATGCTTCCCTGGAGCAGTTGCTGACAGGTACAAATCTGTAGTGTGAAAAAAATATATGTATATATTACTCTAATGGCCTTGGTGAGTAGAGATATGAGGCCTCTGGTATATGCAGAACCCAGCAGACAAAGCTGTCAGCAATTGGTCACAAAACAAATGAGTACCACCAGGAGTAACAGATGTTAAACCAACTCATCCAAGAAACTGTGTGCTGGCTGCTCTTATCTGAAAGACCTTGGAGAAAATCCTAACAAGACCACAAGCGAACTAGTTTAGGTAGATTGTAGCCATTCTAGAGCTCCAGGGTAGCTGGATAAGAGCATTCAGGGCATGACAAGCTGTGTTGAGCATATCCTGTAGCCCAACAGCTCCACCAGTGTTTTGCAAAGTAATCACAGATTCTGCTGGAAGAAGGGAAGAGAGCATCCAGCAATAGCCCTGTACTCTCCTCCTCTTGCAGGTGGCTTGCTACAAACCTGGAGCTTCTAGGCAATGGCATCGTGTTGTTTGCAGCATTATTCGCAGCAATGGGCAGGACATACCTTAGTCCAGGAACTGCTGGCTTCTCCATTTCATATGCTCTTCAGGTAACTCAGTGTTAAAATAATGCATGCTTGCCTTTTAGCAAAAGCAACTTGCATTTTAATTTCTGCTACCATTTAATTTCTAAGAAATCATTAATTATTTCTCTAGCTTGCTAGATGCCTTCTCCTACCAAAGCCTGCTGTCATTGCTGAAACCCAGAGCATCTGTTGCACATGGCCCCTTAGAGAATGAACCTCATAAATGCATGCGCCAGCCATCTTTTTCCTCCTGTAGCTGAGCTCACATGGAAGTCTCAGCACATTCTGAGCAACCAAAGCAAGGACTTTAGCATCTGTCAGTCTTACTTGTAGACTAGGTACACAATAGGCTAAGAAACAGCTACACTTTCTTTTAGCATCCAAGTAGTCGCGTATTGTTCTCTAGAGATTGTCTGAGAAGAAGCTATGGAGGAAACTGGCTAGGCTCTTTAAACATAGCTTTACAAACTTTCACAGGGATCCATGGCTATATCTTAGCCTTTTAAGGGATGATTTCTGAAGTAATTAGCTGAGAAGGAGTTCTTCATAAATAAACACTAAGACAAAGTACCAGGTACCTTGGAAACACAGGTCAAGACTTACTTTATCTGCCCTAATGCTTCTGTTTATTTCTGCTAGATAACTGGTGTTCTGAACTGGATGGTGCGTTCCTGGACAGAAATAGAGAACAATATTGTTTCTGTGGAGAGAGTGAGAGAATACTTGAGGACTCCTAAGGAGGTAGCTAATCAATTGTTGTCCTTACTAGCAGAGGTCCAAATGGGTGCAAACTAAACAAGTAACTTCCCTGTTCCACCTCAACAAACACTCTAGTTTTCCCCTTCTAAAAGGCCAGTTACGTTTTCCTTAAAGAATGACAAAAAAAAAAGGCATTTCGTTTTTATCCAACTGACTGGATTTGTTTTATAACCTCTGATCATCATTATTTCCTTAAGAGTTAAACATTAGATTGTCATTAAAATAGCTTCACTGTGTACCACTCATGGAATGAGCTGTATTTTCTGCCCATATTTGGACTATTTATTGTGCGAGTTCAGATGCAACCTTCTGATTACTGATGGTTGCTAGATAGCCTTTTAGCCACTAGAAGTCTCCAGTGCAATCATTTCTATTCTGTAATCATTAAAATTATTTCTCCATATGCTGCCCTGAGTCACTGTTAAAGGAGACTTTCACAGTCCTGTTCACAAGGCCATCTAAATCTTTTTTTATTGAACCACTCAAAATGTCAGAACTCTGACATACAAACCAATGCTTATCCCCATTTTCAGTTGACAATTGGCATCTTTGTATAAAGTCAATATTTGCAATATGGAAGTTAGAGGCCTTTTTCTCTGGTGAAAACAGTAAACAGATAGCGGGAATTTGGCATGGATATCTTCATAAGCTGCTTGTTTCAGTATGGCTACTCAATTTGGTAATTTAAATCAGCTTTATACATTGCTGCTTGTTTTCATCTATTTAGGCACCCTGGACTCTGAATGACAAACTTCAAGGTCAGGTTTGGCTCACTGAAGGAAGAATTGAATTTAGAAACTATAGTTTGCGATACAGGCCAAATTTGGAGTTAGCACTGAAGCATGTCAATCTAACCATCAAAGGGCAAGAGAAGGTAAGCAAAGCCACTTGGTTCAGAAGAGATACAAAGTATGAGCAGTGCTTTGCAGTGATCAGATCTGGGCAGATAGAGTCCCTGCCCTGCACCAAGGCACAGTAAAGTATGAGCCCATCTGTTGCACTGCACACCTCTCCTAGTATGAAGTAGTGTTTCCAGGATTGTTGCATACATACATGCAAAATTCTTCTGAGTGAAGTTTCATTGCTAAGAAGGTTAATAGTTACACAGCAAGGGAATTTCACTTTTTAAATCAAGGCCCTGTCCTAGCTGCTAAGTCTTGTAGTTACTCTTCCCATCAAAACCTTTCAAGATTCCTTTTCATACAAAACAATTACAACCAGACTATGTGAATCTTGAACAGTCCTGAAGATCTGATCTATGCAAAGCTGTCTCTCTTCAAAAGGCCAAGAGGAACTACATGATAGGTCTTGTCCAACTTTGGAAAACTCTCAGTATCAAAACTAGAAGGTTTCTGTTGCTCTTTACAGATTGGCATAACTGGAAGAACGGGAGCTGGGAAATCTACTCTTGCTGTGGGATTGCTGCGATTAGTGGAAGCTGCGGAAGGAGTGATCCTGATTGATGGACTAGATATTGCTCAACTAGGTCTCCATGACCTTAGGTCCAAGGTAGCTGTCATTCCCCAGGTATGAAATTACTTTCCAAGATGCTTCAGCACAGTTCTAGGTCTTGACACCCAAGAAAAGTTTCTAAAGATTCTCTGGGAGGAGGGACATTTGGAAATTTCAAAGTTGGAAATAACCTCTATGCCACCCTAGTCTCCTGTTCAATGTAATATTAACCACAGATTTGCACCCAGCAGGGAAAACTGGAGAGCTCATTTTTGTAACTCATTTCAGGAGTTGTTTGCACTGTCTCTGTGTTCAGGATCCAGTCTTGTTTTCTGGCTCTCTAAGAATGAATCTCGACCCATTAAACCAATACACTGATGCAGACATCTGGACAGCTTTGGAACTGACTCAGCTCAAGAGTTTCGTTGCAGATTTGCCAGATCAGTTGGAATACAAGTGCACTGACCAAGGGGAAAACCTAAGGTACCTTATCCGCAGAAAGACAGTGGCAGGGCAGTGCTAGCCTGCAGTGTAGGAGAACATGGAGCTGGTGGGACAAGGAGTCCGAGTCATGAAAAAAGAAAATGGTACCAGTCAGCAAATTGCTGCATTACTGTCCTGCTTAGCAGCATGAAATCAAGTAACGAGACATCAAGTGGAAGACTTCTGATACTTAATCATTGTGGTGGCTTGTGTTTGTGCAGTACTTAAAGCACTGGAATCCTGTTCCAAGTACAGATCTCCTTGGGCTATAGTAATACACTCCCTTCATTTTCTTGGGCTGTTTCAGCCTGTTATGCAGTTACCACCAGCCTGAATCACCCTTTCAGGGAAAGGGAACAATCACCTTTTCATTACTATTTTAAAATTAATCATATATTCTGACCCAGGGAAAACTCTCAGTTTACCATCCCCTCTTCTTACTTGCAGCACTGGTCAGAAACAGCTGGTTTGTCTGGCCAGAGCACTTCTTCGGAAAGCGAAAATCCTCATTCTGGACGAAGCCACAGCAGCAGTAGATTTAGAAACTGATCTTCAGATTCAGTCCACCCTGAGGACTCAGTTCAAAGACAGCACAGTGTTAACAATAGCTCACCGGATAAAGACCATCATGGACTGTGACAGGTAATATCTTCATCCACTTACCTACGGAGGATGAAAGACAGACACAGGCAACCTGTGTGAACGAGACAAACCACACAGCATTCATGAACAACAATTTAATTTCTGTCGTTTTCTTTAAACCTCCGAGCTTTGCTTTAGAGACTGTGGGAGCTATCTTAAATCAGCTGGGCACCAGTAGGTTAATTGAAGATCATTTATTCCCACACGATGCATTTCATGCTGTGTCATACCCCTCTTTGCCCCTCAACTGACGGTATGTCTACAGCTTTGCATCATCTTAAAATGGTGAAACTGAAATACATGTTCACAAATCTTACTCCAATCTCAATTGCCGAACAACTCTCCTCCCCGCAAACCCTGTTCTTGAACTCATCTCTAGGTCATCAGAAACGTATTTCTATCCCAATAGCTGAAAAGCTGCTGATAAGCATGGTTTGAATAACAAGCAAGCACTGCAATTTATTTTAGAAATCAATGGAAATAACTGAAGTTTATTATAGTTGCTGGTACGTCCCCAAGCTTACACTTCTGTTCTAATGTTCGCAGGATTTTAGTCTTGGAAAACGGTCGGATAGCTGAATTTGATACTCTGGAACACTTAATAGCTCAGAAGGGACTGTTCTACAAACTGATGGAAGAATCAGGCTTTGCATGACTTACTCATGGAGCATGCCACAGTGCCACCAATATCAGGAATAATTCATCTTGTAATTGAACTGTTATCTTGGTTTCGCTCTAAAGTGCATTGCACAACCAAAACTTGGATGAGCTACAACTGTAGTAAGTAGATGAAAAAGGATGACATGGGATGGAGGTTATTTCCATAGGAAACTTAGCAATTCCATTTTCATTATGTTTCCAGATACCAAAACTTCACTCTTCTGTTGCAAGTGAGCCAGTAAGAACTTAAAACACCTTGTTGCTTTTATGGTATAAAAGCAAACAAGCCAAAAGACCACAGCATGTCCAATTATACTATAAATGGAGTCCAAACATATTGCCATACCTAAAGATTACACAGATTCTTTTTAAAAGCCAACAAGTTTTTATGGACAGCAAGCAAGAATTTAACTGGTAGCATGGAAACTTGACTGTTTACAGCTTATCCTGAGTTTCAGGCAGAACAAATGTAGTCTTTTGACAATGTCCAAATGACTGCACACCTGAGTGCTGTTCTTCACAGATGTGGACTCCAAGGCAGCAGCTGGATCTAGTCACCCAAAGTGCACAAGCATGGAGATAGTAGGAAAGAGAAAGTGGGATGCCACAAAGCATGAGAGCCTGTGGGACCCATCTCTTTCTGTGTCAGCTTTGGAGGGGCCCTGGGTGAATCGTGCTGTGCAGAGGGCTAACAGACTGCTGCAGGAAGGGAGCCAGCTTAGATACGGGCTCACTGATGCAGGATAGAACAACTTGGCTGGGAGTGGGGAACAGTGTGTCATCCCTTCTGCTTGAAGGCTTGGAGAAGCCCTGCTGCCAAATGCCGGTCGGTCACAGCAGTGCATGTGAAAATGCCAACACCATGTCCAGACTGAATTTGGCCACAAGGAATACTTGTGTGGTGGGAAGCATCTTCCTCCAATCTCTGCAGCATGGCAGTCCGGCAGATGGCAAAGTAGCAGGGACTCACTTGCCTGTCAGCCTGGTAGTTCATTCCTGGTAGTTCATTTTCTTCTTGCATGCAAGTTTGCCTCCTTCATGTGCCTTTGCCATGGATGTCTTCCAGACATTGCTTTAACAAACCAAAGCAGCATCTGAAAACAAAGCCTTCCAGGGCTGCCCGCAGTGCCAAGGAGATGCAGTCAGAAGCTGTCCCCAGGTCTCTCCTCAGGAATCACAAGACAACATGACTAACAATCACACTGTGAAATACTGCTGTTTACTGTGACTTTTGTTAAAGCACTTAATTTTCTAGAAAGCTGAAATAAAACCAGAATCAAGTATTGAAATGGGTCTCTTCAATAAGCTAAAGTAAATAGAGTATAAAAAGGAGTAATGGGGGAGGGCATGGGAAAGTTCAAACTGGTAAGAGTCAACCCAGACCAACAAAACCTAGCAGTTTCTTACCCAAGAGCTGTTTTGTAGCCTGTTCACCCACGTTAAGAGCAGGTAACAGTTTCTGCTGAACAAATGCCTAAGATATCAAAGTCCAATGCCTGCTGCTGTCCTGCTGCTCAAACGCCAGGAAAGAGGCAATTTTTCCCCCCCCTCTTCTTTCTCCAAACCTTAGTCAAGGAGAGAGACAGAAGAAAAATTCAAACAACAAATGCAAGTTATGAGTTTGTCAATGGGTCTCAAAACCAGGAGCATCTAGAAGTAGCGAGATAAAAATAAGTTAGGTATGCTTTCTTTTTAACTGAGGTCAAAGAGAAACAGAAGTGACCATGTTGCTGGATAATTCTGAGACAGACATCTTTTAGCATACCATAATCTCTGATATAAACATCTTATGAATGCTTGCTTTCCGTTCCTAAGTTGGTAATGAAAAGAGAAGGCAACAGAAGGGGAAAATAATCAAAACATTCTTTCACACTGGTAATCTTAGAAAGGGTGCAGTTTTGCTGTTGGTTTTCACAAAGTAAGAGCAGCAAAACTACCATCAGCTTTCACACGTCAAGCTGCGCTGAAAAGGCAAAAGGGATTCCCAGAATTAGATGTGACAAAAAAAAAAAAAAACATGTTTTGGATTAGCCAGAATCCTCAGCTTTATGTCCAAGTGGTACTGTAAGTGACAAACTGGGAGTTCCAGTCTCACAAGAAAAGTAATAGTCATCAGAAGGAAGTTATATGGAACTGGTTAAAGCAAAATATATAAAAGAATTAATGCCTGGAGATACCATCCTCTCTTGAAAATCTAGTTCACGGAACAGAAAGCACTGTTTAAAAGGATAGGTCTGTTGGGTCTTTCCAAATATACTTCTTAGATTAGACTGTTTGATTGAAATTTGCAACTAGCACAGGAGGTAACTACAGCAGGCTCAGAACTATGCTAAGAACCTGTTTCATAAGTTGCACTGAATAAATTTTAATACTAAGAAATAAAAGCCTGCCCAACACCTCCAGCAATCTGAACATCAAGATGAGCTCAAGAGGAACGCCTGGACTTGCCCCATCTGCACGTTTGCAGCATTCACTTTTAATAGCTATTGTGCAGCGCAAGTGTAACATACACAGAGAAGCTGTGTTTAGCTCAGCCCAAATAAAATCCACCAGAGAGGGTTTATTAACATCTCAGTGGCTTTCCTACTCTATTTTTCTCTTCGGAGCCATGAGGTCAAGGGCTTAATTAGTACTCACACTGTTCCAGTTGTCTGTCCAAACTGGACATCAAGAGTTAGGGCTTTCAATTCCAGTTTACTTCATTTTTTCCTTTCCTTTTTTCTCCTCATTTAAGGCCATCTCAAACAAAGTGAAAGCACAGCCTTATGTAGGAAAGAAACATGACATTAAAATACTTGCCCCAGTATTCCAAGTTTAATGTAATGCTGAAAATGCTAAAGCTAGAAAATGAGAATGAAAGTGTCATGCATTGATTTACATGAAGTTCATGCCAAATGTAGTTTGTAAGTTGCACTCCTGGTTCCATAGATGGTCATAAGATGCACAGGAATGCCCAAATGTTAAAGGCATCAGTGACCCAGGGCACAAGCATTTTTATACTACACTGGTTAAACCACTACAGGATATCTTCACAGATGTCTCCACACTGGGGACAGCTTTATAGGAGCAGCTGTAATCACACACATGACTAACTATGGTGATATGTGCAAGTCTCCTGAAAATCCTGAGCTGTTTTACAGCAGAATCAGCTCTTTCAGATATGAGGTATCTTCCATGTTGCAGCAAACAATGTCAGCCAGGATACATCAACATGCACTGAATCTGACAGAGTAAATTCAACAGTTTTCTCTTGCTCTTTTATAAATATTAACATGTTTATAATAAATATATTAATGTCATTTATTATTAACACCACCATTAGCCTCACATGGGCTGCAGTGGCACAGACACTACTGCTGAAAGAGAAGATATCAAACAGCAGGATCCAAACTGGTTTCACAGATCCTTAATATTTTAATGAAGAGATCAGAACAAAAATGGTTCTAAGAGAAAGACAACAACTTTGCTTTAAAAGTGAATGGTCTTTTCAAAGAAACAGTCCAACGAGCAGAGAGCGCAGAATGAACTGGAGAGAAGCACAGCTTTGCTCCAGGTAAGAGCAAGAGGCCACTTCCGGTCCTGACAGGTATTTGGCACATTTTTCATAACACACACATAGATAGCCAATGCAGTTAAAAAAGGTTTCCTATTTTCCTGCTGATCTAAATGAAATTAATTGTGTTGCCTTTATGAGAAAAATCAGGTTGTGGGGAGGAAAACCATGGAGCAAGGCTTCCACATGCTCTACAGGAAGTGAGAACCTACCCACCTCCAGAAGCACAAGAATATCAGCTACGAAGATCCTCCTGGTGGGCAGATAATTACCTCTCCACCAAGCGAGGACCTGGAGTACCAGAACAGAATGAACTTGGACCATGCCGCGGCAATACCCTTCAGGGAAACCCTGCTCTGCAGCAGGTGGATGAAGGTGCCCAGCTCAACTCCTTCCCAAGGACTAAGCTGCTCGCTGCAATACACACACTCAGGATGGTTCCTGCTTCTCTCCCACATATTGTCCTTCAAAGCTGGCGTTAGCTTTCCTGCATAAAGGTGAATATGCAGCATCAAGGCATTCGAAGAAAGTGTCTGCTACATGACTCTGAGCTCAGCTGCTGGAATTCAGTGTCACACTCCTGAATTTACTAGTGTTCCCTACTTCCTGATGAGGGAAGGCTCATCCCCTGGAGCTGAGACATCACTGATCCCTGCTGGAGGGCACCAGGTTCTCCAGTACTGGAGGTCACATGCCATCAGGCTGCATTTACATACTCAGAAGGGGTAAAAGTGTCCCAAGCACTAAACAAGCTGGGTTTAACGCAAGATTCTAACACTTTACCTTGCAGCAAGTTGTATAATTTTCTGCAGTTGGTTCCAGTAACACTGCATGAAGAGATCAGCATATGGCCTTCTCTTTCCTACCTGAAATAGGACCTCACAACTATACCACTCCTAGTCAGGGTACCTGAAGTACCTCTATGACACTGCTCATACCAAAGGTTCTGTGGAAGAAAGCTGCATTTGTTCAGCCACCCCTGTGTAAAGTTAAGGTTAGTTCAGACTATCCTGGTCATGCATTAACACAGTTTTGCTCAAGTTACATCCAGCCGAGGCATTAATCATTTTTATAAGGACAGACATTTGGAACCAGGATCATAAATCAATGCAGCAATAACACAAAGCAATGACAGGTATTTAGAGCAAGCAGAAAAGAGTACCTACTCCAGAGCTGGGGCAGAACAGCTTGTGCTAGCAAGTGTGTAAATATGTAAAACTGGGAGAAGTGATGCATATTAATAACCACATCACTGAACAAGAACAAAACTGAAGCACGCACCAAGAGCAAACATCTGATCCCTTGCTGCAATATCTAGGTTATCCTGCAAAATACAGCATTTTGGACACAAAAATTTGCAGTTCCCCAAATGATGGCAAACAGCTCACGAGTAGGACAGAAAACATTCAGTGACACTTTTCAGTGTACCCAGTCTGAGACTGCAAATGCAGTTTAAGTCATTCCTACACAGACAACTCCACTGCACCTTACACAGCAGAAACATAATTCTACAAGCTCTATTTCAAACCATGCTTCTAAGTGCAGTTACATTGTTTTCCAAGGACTTATTCACATGCATATGTTAAGACTTGTAAATCTCTGTGTGCAATAGAAAGCACGATTTCCTTGGATCTGGAATCGATTTCTACAGAAGAACTCCAGCAACACAACTTTCTTTGAATTCAGTGCCGAACGTGCAGAGTACTTGTAGAGTCCCCAGCTCAGTAAGGAGCTGCACTAAACCCCCAAGGCTTTTCAAAGCTGTTTGAATCCTGTCTGAATTTCTTCATTGGACGTTCTTCGCAGCTCTGCCTGGAAGGTGGTGTTGGTGGTAACTAGTTTGGACAGGCAAGGAGAGCGCACAGGGAGCTCTGCCGTCTTGTTGACCAATGCCAGTGGACCCTCTCCCTTTTTCCTCCCAGAGCTCTCCTAGGAGGGGTGGAAGCAGAAGGCTCACAGTATTCCTAGAGGATGGCTGACCCCAAGCAAGAAAGGTCTCATGGTGGTATCACAGTTCCTTGTCTGGGCCTCTTCTGCAGATACATCTGCCTCCATTTTAATGCAGCTGAGTAAAACAATACCAGCCACACACTGTATCTGACAAACTCACTTCTCAGCTCTGTACCCCATTCCTTATGGTTTGCTCCAATTTTTCCACTTTTTTGTCCATCACAATGCTGCACAAGCGTTGGGCAATTTGAAAGTCCAAAACCCACGGCTCCTCCCCAAACTCCCCCCCACACACCTTCCTCAATCCACCTCCACGGGGAAAACTGAAAACAAGCTGCCCCAGAAATATGGCAAGGCACAGGCCATGGACACCATGGGTACGTCAAAAGGTCCACAGCACCACTGAATTCTGCTCTACTGATGCACTGTTATTACCTGGTCTGCCCAACAAACTGCAGAACTGAAATTACAAGACAATCCATGAGATGTGATCCAGCCCTACCACAGCACACTGTTATTTGCACTCTAGGTTTCTTACCCACCCTAACAGCCCCCAGATATCAGGCCTAGCAGCTTGGCTGGTCTAAGCAGCACCAATAATTTCTATTTTCAAGGTGAAAACCTGAACTACAGAAGCTAACCCTTTGTCAAACAGCAAGTGAGACATGACACATCGTGATATCTTCCAAACAAGTTTTACTGCACCTTCTTTGCAAATATTTGTATAGTTGATACAAAAAATACCAAAGAAAATTTCAGTTTACTCTATTTCAGAGTCTTAATTTACAAAAAAATAAATATCTTTACTCTAAAGAAGACAATTGTCTAGTATTAAGGTCAGCAATATCATTCACAGAAGTCCACATTCTTGGAGTGCTGAGTATTTGAGACCATTTGGCTTAAGGTTGCCTTCTTCCAGCATTTTCCTCGTAAAATAAGACTAATCAGAACATGAGAAAATTAACTTTTTCCTCCCACAGAAAAGGGAACATTCAACACAGACCCTGAAACCCAGACTGCCAATTGACTTGTCAGACCCCTCTGACACACAACTGGAAACAGAAAACTTTTTTGCTTTTTCTCACGAAATTGAAGAGTCAACAGCAGCAGCATGAAGGGCAGGTTTCTTCAATGTAAGGCTAATGGTCCTCGATGTGGCAGAGCTTCTAGTAAAGCACAGAGTTGCCAAAGCCAAGGGTGTTACAATCAATGCGACACGGAGCCCACAACCTCCTCTCAGGCAAATCCTCACTTCTCAGCCAAGTCCCCACAGGCATTATCAGGATTCGCCACGCAAGTCAGAATTCCTGAGTGAAGTGTGTGCAAGACCAGGTATTGCACCCTGCAACACAGCAACTGCTGTATGAATTTGGTTTTGGAGTGATTGTCATTCTAGACATGCCTGAATACTGCTCTGATGTTGACTGTGCTTTTTCACATCAGCACTACTGACATTTTATAGTGAACTTGCTGCTATAGGCTGTAAACACATGAAACCTTTAGGACAATGCATTAAAGCATTAACCATGTACAGTAAATGCCATAATGAGAAAGTCTGGCACACGTTATTTCACAAGAAAAAAAAAATCTTTGGACTATTGTACTCTATGCCACAAAATGTTCCAAGTGCATCCCACAAGAGATGGCACATCAGACGGGGAATCAGCAAACAAGCAAATAACTAGCATTTGCACAACTGGTGTGGTTCGTTGGGCTGGGGCTTTTTAAAAAGGGAGGGGAATTCAGAGCATAAGAGCAGATCAAAAGAAAAAGCTTTCTGCACTTCTCTGATGAATCACTTCAGCTGATGTTTCAGCATACACTGACAGGTTTCAGGCAAAACTGAGAAGTCTCTGAAGTGTTCTGCACAGTGCATGTGCATCTCTTAAGCCGCTAAAAATCAGTACTAAGGGGAAGTAAACAATAAAAGAAAAAGTTAAAAAACTGCGATTTCCTATGACTTCCATCACCCTGCCATGGCTGACTTCACTCGGTCTGAAACTGCGCTGTATGGTTCGCACCAGCTCAGGGGAAGTTACTGTGTTCTGAATGTACCACCTCCCTCTTCCTCACAGGAACTAACCAAGTTCAAATGCTACACCAATCCTGAATCTTTGGCCATGCTATAGAAAATGCCTTTTTGCTGAAGTAGATGTTCTGGGCTACCACACTCCACCACTTCTCCTCTGTCCAGGACTAAAACTCTGCAAAACAAGAAGAAAAAAGTGGTCACAAGGAGATCAACAAGGCCAGTGAACACAGGTGTATGTGTACAGAAAGAAACTGACTGTAGCACAGCCTTTACACGCAGGCAAAGACAGTCCAGACTGTATAAGTGGAGAGGTTCTTAAACTCCATCCTTTCTGACCTCAGTGCTGATCTTGCCTGGTCTATTTTGTATGTAGCAAATGTTTACACAGTCATTTTCAGGCAGTCATGAGACTTCTGACAGTGCTGTGAGCCTGCCAGAAACTATCTTGCAGCACTTCTTGTCAAGGTGAGTCAGTGTCCCCAAGACCTTGCAAGACCTGGGATAACCTTCCCATAATGCTGCACCACATCAACTGCTGTTATACAGCTTCTGCTGACAAGACACAAACACAGACATAGCTTGTGCTAAACAAACATGCAACTGGAAATAGGAAGCCTAAAAAACAAGCTACCACAATCAGTAAATCAGCTCACAGTTAAAATACTGCCTTCAGCCACCTCCACTAATTTGCCTAGGCACTCCAGGGATGCTTGCTAAGTCCTGAGCTGTTGCTATTGCACAGTGTTGGTGTGACTGAACTGGGTGTTCACTGGTGACAGTACTGCTGGTGCTGTGCCTGGAACAGGCAATGTTGCTGTCTCTTATCTTTCACTATTGACAGCACAAAGATTGGTCTATAAAAATACACTAAAATCTTATCACTGGTCACTTTGCTCTCTGCTATTCTGTGATAAGAAGGATAAGAGCACTTAAGCCAAAATTATGAGACAAGTCTGCCCTCAACCACACCTTAGCAAGGCAGCTGAGGATGAGGGAGGATGCATGAACTAAAACCAACAGTGACAGAAAGAGAAATACGGAATAAACTTCAGAAAAGCTCAGGGCCTGTTCCTTTGATTCCTTATGCTGTCTGAGCTCCCAAAAGTTCTGACGCCTCTTACCCCTGTGCCTAAATTAGGGCAAGACCCAGGAATGAACTCCTGTCACTGTTTCCCTCTCCTTCCTAGTTTGCCTGGACAGGAATGGCACAACAGCAGTGCAACAAAGGGCTCAGGGGAGCTCCTTAGCCCAAGCACAGCCACCACAAACCAGAACATGCACACCATACCCATCTCTCTGGAGAGGTGGCTAAAAATGCACTGGCAAACATTTAGCAAACACAAAGATGCTCATTTAAGAGGAGCACAGTTCACACATACCGTTCTTCAAGACAAAGGCAGTATTGCTTTACCTTGTGTAGTCCATGATTGTGTTCAGACGATGTGCTATAGTTAATACAGTACATTCTTCAAATTGAGACTTTATTGTTGACTGTATAAGCTTGTCTGTTTCAAGATCAACAGCAGCTGTGGCTTCATCTAGAACCAGGATTTTGGACTTCCTGAGCAGAGCTCGTGCCAGGCACACCAGCTGGCGCTGTCCCACACTATGCAGATGGAATGGGAGGGTGGGAAAAAGTCAGAACAAGTTTGCAGTGTTCATTTTGAAACCTGACAATTCCTTATTACAAAGTACAGGTGCCAGGAATACTGCATGACAGATAAGGTAGTCTTACTGCTTCACTGTGGAATATCTAAGAGCATCTGAAACTACAGCTCCCTCAAAATTAAGTTTTGGCAGTGTAATAAAAGAATACATTACAAATGGCTCTACCATAACTGCATCAGGCTGATTCACTGAATTGTTGCAGTACTGAGGACTGGACTTCATATGGTTTCTACTGACTGAACATACATCCCTGTTACAGCACAAAAAGCGAAGTACCAGCTTAAAAAACTTGCATCTGTTGGACAAAAGCCATCATAAGTTCAGAACATTCACTCTAAATAGCAGGCTTCTAAAATTCTTTCCAAGCCTGCCCAAGCTGTCAAACCTTGCAGCATTCTGAGTATTTGTTAAACTACTTTAAATTCCCAAACTTGAGTTTAAAATATGGTGAATAGAACCTAGTTGGCTGACTGCCTAGTCATGGATTAGGAATTCCACTATACCCTCCAAAAATCTTACACAGGGCAGCCCACACTGCACTGCTACTGCTAGTTACCAACATACTGTCCCAAGTGAGCTGTAGTTTCTGTAAATGGAGAATCTAGTTGCAGATGAAAGGCACACACACATGTGTCTCAGTTACCATTTAGTTCTTAAGGCCATTTCCCAAGCATAGCACTTTGACATACCTGAGGTTCTCGCCACCTTCAGCACAATCATGATTAAGTTTATCAGGAAGGGATGACACAAAGTTTTTCAAGTGAGCCAATTCCAAAGACCTCCAAATGTCTTCATCAGAGTGCTGGTCAAAAGGATCAAGATTCATACGCAGAGAGCCAGAAAACAATACTGGATCCTAGTTAAAGAAAGAGGTCATTAACAACTTACACAGAACACGGCAAGTGCTCTGAAAGTATTTCTTAATGAAAGGAAAGTGACATGTCCAAATGCAGTTGCAAGCAAGCTTATCTACTGGGTTTAGGATAAAGACCTCACTTTTTCCAGTAACAGCAAGTTTTTCCCCCTCACCCTTACTCCTTATGCCTCTTTGGGGCCTGACCTCTGCTCCTCTGCATACTCTGGCACTCCAGATCTTTCCATGAGTCAGTAACTCATGAATCCAGGGAGGAAAAACCAACCAACTAATCAGAAAACACAGACAACCAACAAAAAAATCCCACAGAAAACAAAACAGCCAATTTGCTTTTTACTGGGCTACTGAGTTGAAGAACTGCTACTCCCTCCTCAGCCTTCTACCAGCAGGGACTCCCAGGTCAGCTTTCCACTTCTTAGTGAATTACACCATTTGTACATATTTCAGAAAGCTTCAGCTGCAGTATTAATGGAATGAATGCAGGGTTTTTCCTGAACACGGAGAAATACTACTTTGGAAATACTTCTGATGTAGTAGGGTTAGACTGATGCAAGCTGCTCAAAAGGAGAAAGAAAAGCTCTCCATAGATTTCCAAAAGAAGCAGTGCAGAAAACCTTCTGCAGTGTGCTCACTTGTTTTTGCCAGCATGCTGCAATGGTGATTTATATAATAATAATTTATGATCTTACTGTGAATAAGAACAGGCAGGCAATAAAGGCCACACAGTAAGAATAAGAAGACTTAAGACTAAGCCCCATACTTGTAAAACTCTATTTCCAAATATTTTTGACTATCAAACCCACATCTGCTGGGTGAGATTGGAATGGTTATGTACAAGTTTTTGTGATTGAACACTACTGCATACCTCACTCACAAGATCCTTCCAAAGTCAGAACTCTTTGTACAAAGGCCCAAAGAGTGCATATCAAGCCTGAAATCTCAGTGCATAATCCCAGCCCCTCACAAGTTAGACTACGCCATACCTTCATTCTGTTTCTGAAAAGAATGGAACTACCTAAAATAGAAGTGGAACTGATCTCTAAAAAAACTCTCCTGAGGGCTCTCCCCAACTGAAAATACTTGGACTTTACTTCCCCTCTACTGGACAAAAAAGACAATGGTCTCAGTTAACCAGGTGACATCCATCAGGTGTTCAGCTGGGAGCAGACCTGCCCAGTCAATAAAAGCTGTCTGTGGTACTGAACTGATTAGCATGGGATTCTGACAAAGCCCATGAGTCCAAAGGCCGAGGTGTTGCTTCCACATCACAACTCAGCCATAGCCAAGGTCCTACTTGTTACAAGCACAAGCAAATGGAAGCCAATCTAGGAAAAAAGCTTGGTTTCAAGTTCCATGAAAAGAGCATGCTGAAATGACTCCACTTCATAGCTATAAATCAGAAAATGAAGATTGTCCCCACTATATTACAGCAACAGCACTGTGACAGAATGAGTTGTGGTAACGGCAGGATTTCACACCTACCTGAGGGATGATGGTAATCTTGAACCTCAAGTCATGGAGCCCTATCTTTGCAATATTAACTCCATCAATAATAATTTCTCCTTCAGCTGCTTCATTAATCCGAAACAAACCTAGAGTAAGTGAGGATTTTCCAGCTCCCGTTCTTCCAACTATTCCAATCTGTGGGAAGAAATACAGGAACTTACTCCACAGAAGAGCTAAAGCATTTCCAAGCATCCACCTGAAACTGACACATTTTCAGACGGATGTCATATTTGCTGAGCTACCAAAACTCCGAAACAGCAACAAATTGAGGCTGGTGAAAGGGGAAGAAAAACTACTGGATATGAAAAAGAAAAAGCCAGAACAAAAAAGCAGTCTCAAAATTTGCAATCCAATCACATACATTTTCAATTTTTCTAGAAAAGCAGATGGAACTGGGTAGAGCCAGCGAAGGCTCCCTAATCCTTTGTTTGACGCACACTTCACAGTCATACTTGCTGACTTGACGTGTACCTCATTTGAATTTATAGCAAACACACACCAAAAGCACTCGGGTTCATACTGTATGCTTTGCTTCCCAGTTAGACTGAAGCCTTCACTAGTTCTTTTTTAAATAAAAATAAAAGACTGCTGCTTTGGTCAGTTGATGCCACCTGCCCTTTCTCACTACTTCTGAGGTAGAGTTCTGCCCATATAGGTAGAAAGTGGGCACTAAGGAGAAAAAGCAAATGCCTAGTTGGATACCACAAATAAGGAAGCCAGGCAGTAGATCTTGCAGCTACCTTTTATGCTGCCATGCAAGAACACATTATTGGTAGACATCACAGAATCCATACAGGACTGAGGAAGAATGCATGTGAGTGCATGGGCAAAGCAGCAGCAGGAGACACATGCACGTATCATCGTTGGTTTGGCTAGATCCAGAGAATCTATTCTAATTTTCCTGCAGAGTCTCACCTTGCAACTTCTGCCACACTAGATTCAGGGCTTCCCCCTTCTACTTAGTAGCTCATTTTCTTGACACTATAATTAACTTAATCTCACTGCAACCTGTATTCCTCTTTGGTTACAGCAAACAAATTAGCAAAATTTCCTGGGAAGAGGAGAGAAGACAGCATAAACCTCACTTCCTTATGAAACCAGACAGAAAGATACCTCACAGGCCCACATAACAGCGTATCATTACCCCATGATGCAAGACACACCTTGAACAGGATAAGAGCCTACTGTATATGCCAGTCACATTAAGACTGATTCTACAGAAGCTCTTCTAGTTCTTAACAACACACTACAGAACAGGGTTAGACCTCTCTTTGGCTTACACATGCAGGCTTATGAACAGTAACACTTTACTGTAAGTTCAGGTTCATTACCTTCTCACCCCCATTTATGGTAACATTAATGTTTTTCAGAACCAAATCCAAGTCTTCCCGGTAACGTAAACCATAGCCTCGAAACTCAATCTTCCCTTCCTCAGGCCAGGTACTCGCTGGGGCAGTTTGGTCAATACTCCATTCAGCCTGAAAGAACCACATAAACACATCCGATCAGTTCCTCCTTCAACTGAACACAGACGCAGTGTTAGTGTATAATTTACAAAAGGAACTGTGATGATGATGGGAAGAGAAGGAAAGAGCTGCCTCAAGGCAGATGAAGCGGTATATGTTGCCAAAGGCTCTGCTATCACAAGTCCCACTTGCTGATTAAACTTTCCTATTATAAAAAGCAGAATCATACAGGCAGCACGTATTCAAACAACCTAATTGTACATCCCCATCACAGGAAACCACTAGGGAAGCCAGATATTCAACTAGAAGCAGTTTATCTAAGACATAAGCACCAGAAGATTAACAACCTGGTAAAATAAACAGCTGCTGCCTCAGCCTCCCACAGAGGTGGGAGATGAGAGAACCTACCCTACTGAATTTACTACCAGTGCCAAAAGGCTTTTAACTATATAAACAGTGAACCTGAAAAAAAAAAACCAAACAACTTAGGAAGGGTCCTCATAACGTCTGGCTGCAAGTTCATGTTCAAGTGACAGGCAAGGCAAATAGAAGCCACAGGGAACTCTGTTCTGCAGCCAATTGCAGATAAAATGAGTTGTTAGGCGATCTGAATCACACAAAAAGAGCAAAGGCTCTTCACTCATCACACTGAGAGCAAAAAGAAAAACAAATTAAAAAAATAATGTTTAAGGACATAGGAAACCAAAACATTTCTACAGCTCTACTGCTTAGCCCGGGGCAGAACAACACATTTGCTAAATAACAGGGTGTAAATATCAGTTGATACACCTCAAAAGCAGTCACAGGAATTACCCACAAAACCCTAGCTTGTTCCTGGAGGGAGGGCACTGACAGCACTAAGCTCTACTCTACCCTCAGAGCTCAGATGACATGCCCAGCTCTAACCCCATTCAGCCAGGCAAGAACTCAGAACAGAACACTGACTTCAACATATGTGACAGACAACTCAACGTACCTCCTTCTCCATTTCAGCATATTCTTTGACCCTTTCAACAGCAACAATGTTGGTTTCCAGCTCAGATGACATACGAACTAGCCAGTTCAAGTATGCTGTAATCTGCAAGAAGAAAAGAAGACTAGAAGCAGTTTACACTAAGTAAGTTTCCTGCAACAAATGAAGAACTCAAAACAACCAAAGCACTGCAAGTTCATGGAATGCATAAACACAGACAAGATCTCGGCTAATCAGGGCTGGACAGCAGGAAAGCCCAGATGCCTTAAATAAGCAGGGGATGAGTTGTCTTAACCACATCCCCTCACACAGGCAAGGCACAGAAGGAACTTCCCAGCCTCTTTCTACCCACTACTTGAAGTTATTATTCTCTTCCTATGTTCCCTCCAAAGCCATAGCACGGTTCTGACTTTGTGATGCAGTCTTACAATTCAGAGCCTTTTTTTTAATCAAGATAAAATTACCTGCAGTGAGTAGGACACTGAGAGGCCAACGAGTCCTGCACTGAGTTTGTTGCGTGCCATCACTGCAAACAATGCTGCAAAGAGGACAATACAGTTCCCCACATACTCCAGACGGACAGCGAGCCACCTGCAAGACAGAAAATTGTACTGCATCTGCTGTTTGGTAATTCACAGAAAGATTAACTAGAAACATGGTCAATCGGTGCTCTGTCACAGCTTGGTTTTGATAAGATTAATAATATGGCACCTGCATACCACCAGTGACACAGGAACTGAGAGATATTTGAGGTTCTGCGCCAGCAGCATGCAAACCTAGAGGCATCCAAAATTAATAAACCTTTCAGGTGCATAAATTCCTGTCTTAGTTCAGAAAGCAGTTGCAGTTAACAGTGGGATCAATGAATCAAAACGTTTAAACAAATATTACCTAGAAGTACGGCAGGAATTCTCAGAAAGAAAAGAAATTCTTAAGATCTTAATTTCATCACAGGAGTTTAAGCAAAACATCTGTCAAACAGCTATATCAACACAAGTTCCCCACCCTGGACAAGTATGCTGAAAGCTGTGATTGATGTCCTCCTCCCTATATAACTAACTGCCTTTCAGTATTTTACCCCCATATTACCTGTTTGCAACAATGCTTGGATAATAAGCCTTCTGATTTTCATCCACTTTCACGTCATTCTGCTTTATAAAACGTTTCTGCTCTTCAAAGGCTCGAATGACACTGACTCCCAGGAGGGGCTCATTGAAATGAGAATACACAGGAGATCGACTGACAGACTCAAGGCGTTTGAGCTGGCGAGAAGTGGCCACATAAAATCTCTGCAAATCAGAGTATAAGAATTATGGTTACAACCAGACTGCATCTGAAAATACAAAGGGAATCATATGAGAGTCCCCTGCTGTTTGGGCTATTTTTACAGACATTCAACTTTCACATGGGCACACATGCCTCCTCCAACACTTTTGGGCCTAAAAGACCATTAGATACAAGCTGTGGTCTTTAAACGACTGCCAATCAAACTATCTCATGAGATGGCCATTTTCTCCTCTTCCTCTTCCCTGCAAGCTTAGTTCAACATTATAAAACACGTATCACTGCCTTTATGGTTTACTAGTGGAGTCTCATAGATTCACTAATTCATGAGTCAAAGTCAAAATCCAGCTTCTTCTCTCCTATCTGGCTCTACTAGACTTCTAAGAGTAGAGCAAGAGTGAAGCAAGCACACCCTACCTACACAAGACAGAAGTGAAAGGCTGCCATCATTTCTCTTGCCCTGTAAAGAACACTCTGACAGAACAGGCACACCAGCAATGCACATCCCCCTCTAAAGGATACCCTTTTGTTTGGAAGGAAGTTCTAGAAAACCTCACAGGTTTTCTGTATTTGGGCTCTGAGCAACAAGCTGTGCAAAATCTGCCTCAAAATCTAATGGCATTTTTATAAAGTTTGCTTACGCATCAAAGGATAACCTTCTGCACAGAAGCCATTCTACACTTGACAATGGAAGGAAATGTTCTGCTAACATCAGCTACTCAGTAAACCATGGTCAGCCAAGTATGATTCAAGTCAAACACTAGTGCAGAGTAAGAACTATCTTAAATAACAGAGGGTGAGTGATTGCTGGTCATTGTGCCCCTAGGGACTCCTTACCTGCACAAACAAGTAGACAAGTCCCAGAGGTGGAATAATAACAGCAGCTATAGGTGTGGCCAGCAGAATGATGATACAAGCCCCAATTACATTAAATGTTGAGCCCATGAACATCTTGATGATTGGTGGAATGGTGGAGTCAATGGTATCTATCTCCTTAGAGAAACGGTTCACCAGATTTCCACTGGGTGTACGTTCAAAGAAACTCATTGGAGACCTGAGGACGCTGTGCAGCAGGTTAAGGTGCAGGTGTCGTGAAGCAAATATTCCCCCTACTGACACTACCATTGAGTAGCCAAACACAGCGATACCTAGAAAAGAAGACTTGTTTTTAACTGCTTCAGCCTCTCACATAAAACATTTTCCTCATTTTGTCATCATTTACCATTAGCACATGTATAGTATGACCAAAAAAAAAAGAAATGGTGAAGACATCACATTTCTCTCATTAAAAAATTTTGAGCAACATTTCAGTGCTTTTCTTGAGTAAACCCACTGAATTTTAATGTGGCATTTAAATTTTATTGCAGGATTTTTATAGCAGTTCTGAAGTGGGGTAGCTGGAGCATTAGGTTTAATGGTAAACAAACTTTGACCCCAAAGAGGATACAGAACAAAAAGCTGCTGAGCTGGACTTCCCACGGTGCCACGGCCAGACCCACAAGCAGTCAGAGGAAACACCACCCTGAGCAGCTTAATCAGGCTGCACCTGCAAGGAGGCAATGTAGCCATGGCCTCCTGTGACAAACTCCCTGCAAACCAGGCTAGCACAGTTTGGTGACAGGCCAAGGAGCCGTTTCTGGGGTCAGACATTTTGTCACCAACTGCCGGCCCATCAGCCCCTGCAAACCACTTTTGTTCATCTTTTGTACAAATGATAGAAAACCACATTCACTAACTGCATAATTTTACAGGTTGGTTTGTTTCCCTTTGTTTGTTTTATTTTCAAGTTTCTCAGCTTCTATGATAACCCACACTCAAATCCTTAGCAAACTGCTGCTGCAGTTGTCAAAATACAAGTTCACCAACAGTATTAGAAACATTCTGAACCAGCTACTTGAATAGGTAAGCACAAGCAAACCTTGAGAAATTCCCAGCACTCCATATACTCCCAGTCTGACATTTGTGTACTGCTGTGTCCCATTGACAACAGGATCATCTGTCCATAAACTTAGCCAGTAGTTGGAAGCCAGGGATGCTATATGATTACACATAAAGAGGAAAATGCTCAAGAAAGAGATAAAGAGTCCAATTGCTTTCATGTAGTCCCAGTACACTGTTGCCTTTACCTGAAGACAGAATGAAAAAGAGAAATATTCATTTTGCAGATCAGGTTTCAAAATCAGCAATTCCCCCTTCTTCAACACCTATTTAAAGTCAGTATCCCTGCATCAGGCCATAAAAACACAACAGCTGCACTCTAGAGAGCCACTGCTTGGGAACTCTCCTGTGTTCAGCAGTGGCAGTCATTTTTCTCCTTCTTAGTAACTGGCGCAGTGCTGTGGTTTTGACTTTCAGCCTGGAAACATCGCTGATAACACCAGTGTTTTCAGTTGTTGCTCAGTAATGTTTACTCTGACCAAGGACTTTCTGAGCCTCATGCTCTGCCAGGGAGGAGGGG
>JANRGW010027112.1:1236-13832 GCA_024733675.1 Psilopsiagon aymara | reverse complement strand
AGATTGGTCAGGCAGGATTTCCCCTTAGTGAAGCCATGCTGGCTGTCACCAACCACCTTGTTGTTTTCATGTGCCTCAGCATGCCTTCCAGGAGAATCTGCTTCAAGATTTTGCCAGGCACAGAGGTGAGACTGATGGGTCTGTAGTTCCCCAGGGCACTCATTTTCCCCTTCTTGAAAATGGGGCTTATACTTCCCTTTTTCCAGTTGTCAGGAACTTCACCTGACTGCCATGATTTTTCAAAGATGATGGACATTGGCTTAGCAACTTCATTCACCAGCCCCTTCAGGTCCTACGCAAATGAATTTCATCAGGTCCCATGGACTTGTGTTGTTGCACAGGTTGAGATATTTTGCAATATTTACTAAGTACATGTTTTGTCAGCATTGCAGACTCACTACCATATTCAGAAGCCTACTTTATCAATAAAATGACAGGCATGTTGGTTTCAGGATGCCTTGGTTGGTTAGAACATTACTGACCTTCTTTCCAGCTGGGCTGAACTGGCAGAGAGGTAGTTCAAAGACCTCAGGCATCCTTCTTCATTCAGCTGTTTGGAGCTTTTAAAGGCATCTCTCAGTTACTTTGTGGATACCTCCTAACTCCCCTTGTCCTCTTCTGCCTGCTCTTCACAGCCTACCAGTCCTCACTTGCCCTCAACTCCACTTAGTGCTGCTTCCTCTTTCTGATGCAAAACTCCTTCCACATTTTCCTTCTGTTCAGTTCCTTGGGGGACATTTCCTCTCTCCCTGAAAATGGAGCAGCACTGCTTCTTCAGTCTGGTTGCTCATTTCCCCAGTGACAGAACTCATCCCTCCAGTCCAGAAATCCAGTGCTGTCAACAATTCACATGTTTTGCTCAAGAAGTGCTTTCTGGTTACCGGATGGAAAAAAATAAAACATTTGTTGTAGGTCACAAATACCACTCCATCACCTGCCATCCTAGAACTCAAGTACAGAAATAGACACAAAGTGTCCTACTACCTGCTCAAATAACCTAGGAAATATAAGCTTTTTACTGCTGTTTGCTGTTCAGAGATTTCCCAGTTTTATGCTGGGTCTTCCTGATGTCACTGACAGAATAATTTAACACCAACACTCCAAACAAGGCAGAAAAGTTCCAAGCATCACAAGCAGAGACGAAAAGGCAAAATAAAATATACTATTAAAAAGTCCTCTTCCCTCTTACTCATGCATACAGGTTGGCTACATTGCGTTTCATAAGAAAAAGCCAACAAATCCAACCAAGTCTTATCAACCAACTGATTCACAGGTCATCTATCTTGAAGCCTAGCTCACAAAAAAGCATTTTTTACATTTGCTGTTCACAAGTCTTGGGTATATGATGCACGCTCGTATGAACATTGCTAATCCCACTTCTGAGCTTTTATTTATAAGAAAATCCATTTCAGCTCTAGTAAGAAATCACATTACACCAACAAATGGGACAGCTATTTCCTTTAATCCATTCAAAAGTGGTTAATTTGTAAAAGTGGCTGCTTCAGTTGTTATCACACTGAAAAGAGTCCCTCCAAGGTGACCTCTGTTTCATCTGCTTATGAAATACTAGAATAATTGTTTTTTTTAGAACCATTTATTCTAACAGTACCGAAATATGGCCAATATATCGTTGTGCTGTTTGCACAGCTGTGGGCAGTTTTGTCTATTCCAAATCTCAAAATTCTTTATCTTTTATAGCATCCTCAGTCTCTGTAAAATTATCCACGATGTACGCTTTCATGAAACTTGCATCAGGTAGTCTTATTATTTAGGGTACTTTATATGCCCCAGAGAATTTGATTAAATGGTGGTAGTTTCATGCATAGCAACCTCAAGAAAGTCCAACCACAAAATCCAAAAGGATTTTTGATGTCTTCGTTTTGAAGAATAAACTGTCCTCCAGTTTCTCTTATTTAGATGTTATATTAATTAGCCTTTCAGCTTTTTGCAGGTCTGTAAAGTAACATGTAGAAAATCCCCAAAGCCACTACTTAAAAAAAGAAAATAATCACATCTAAGATTCTGGATTGTTCCCCAAACTCCAGCAATTCAGACATGAAGGCGAACACCACAAGTCAGTATCTTTGGTAAGAGGACATTGATTACATCTGGTGAAACTGCATAAATCAGTTGATGGGACAGAGATCAGACCCCCTAGTCTGCTCTACCTCTAGGATAAAACCCAATGTCCATCTCTCTCCAGCGTCTTAGTGGCACAGCAGGCTGGTTTAAAAGAAGGGACATCTACAGCTCCCTTCCACCAGGCCACCACTCCATCACTCACCAGTCACAGCTCTCCAGCAGACACTCAGGTTCAAAACAGTGTGAGCACTCTGCTGCCTCTGTGCCTGCACAGAGCCAACTTTAAAACATCTACAGCAGAACAGAGAATTTTCAATTTCTCAACACACCAATCGCTGTGTCCTCCCAAATATGCTGTTGAAAAATCACTCCTCAGCAAGGTTTTCTCTTTTTCACTTGTATTTCCTTTATCTCATCTACAGATGAGACACCAGAGCACCTTCTAGAATTTATATGTAGGAAGAAGTAAGCAGGGAAGACAGTTCATGACAACCCTCACATTTCCCAGCTCATTTCGAGTGGGAAGTTTATTTGCCTTCCATTAAAAATAAATTCCACTGGGAAGCATGAGCAGATGATCAACCAGAGCCTGGTAGTTCCAGAAATAGTCGTGGTCCTTCCAGATACTATACCTGGGACCATCTCTTTATATATAGTGTTAATATGGAAGCTGCAAAGAGAAACAAAAATTAAAGAAGAAACAGTCCTTTACTTTTCTCATAACACTATACTTGTGGAGAGACCTGGTCAGTAGAGTCCATAAGGCAGTGTACTTCCATCTCTCAAGTGGTTAAAAGTCTCTTGACCACCAGTCTCAGACCTTCCTGTTTCAGGTTCCCATGTTATAGTCTTCCAGCAGTGCACAGGCTGTCTCAGCCTTAATTACAAAACAGCACAGAAACACACAGAAACGCGTTTTCACCATGTACATATTCTGTGTTACACTATCTGATAGCACATTTAACAGCAAACTTCATCTAGCATACTGTTGCTGCAAATCAACATCTGGGACACAAATCCTATTGGAACAAAGGCTCAGAGTTTGAACAAAATCATTTTTTTCCAAGCCTTTTAATACCTAGACTATTTCAGCTAGCTGCTGTGAGTAAGATTCTTCTCTAGCATGCAGATGAATAAACAGAGATTTCATTTTTTCCCTTTGGCTAGTGTGTTTACTTTGTCTTCTATTGTAAGTTAAAACTTTTCCAAGCATTGAAAACTGCAAGGATCCAACGTACTGGCTTTTCAAACCAAAACACAGTTCTAAACCCAGATCCACCCAAACCACTGAAGGAAAAACATTATTGGAAGCACTAAAGCTAAAGAGATGAAGATCCAGCACACTCTACTTCAGACACAAAGTACACTGACATATAAGAAGACTTTATGCATGATGCATATTTCACATTGCCTTTTCATACTTTTACTGAACAATTTCTAAAAACGTAGAAAAGATTGAGGAACAGAAAAAAAGTGGTTAGAGAAGGAGCTCAAGTATTTCTTTTCAGTTCCTGAAGATTAAATTAAACACATAGCTGTCAAATCGACTCTGAAGCTAATCGATACAGCAGCTCCAACAGAAATAAAGGCAAAGACTATATAGTTATTTTCATAGTTATATTAGGCTCCACTAAACTAATGACTACATATTTAACTACTGTTTACTATCACATTTCATAGCACAACAAGAGCTGGTATGTAAAGGAAATGCCAGACAAATAAATATTTGACTGTGACTGTAAATCTGTAACAGTGTGAAGAACATGCCTTATTTCTCCAGTTTGTAAAGCAGTGAACACACTGGTTGGTGTTTCATAAATAACAAACTCCTGAAAAATACAGAACAGCATAAAAATAGATCTTTTTGCCTTTAAAAAAAAAAAAAAAAAATTAAAAAATCTTAAATTGAAAGGTAGAGAAAGTAGTACCCCCTAAGAATGAGGATATGTAAGGTTTTAGACAATTGGGAATGCTCTGGAAGATTTAATTGCCTTGAATACAAGGAGTTGAAAAGGAAATTAAAACACATGTAAGGTTATATTTACAGTATCATATTTTGCACAAGAAATGTTGTACAGGTCTGTCATTCACTGAGCAAAAGCTAGTTCTGAACAAAGCTTCAGTGGGGGTCTGTACAAGCAGATCTGCCATATGTCCAAGCCTGACAGAGACAACCTGTGTTTCAGGTTAGGCATTAGGTTAAGAATGAAGCTTAGACCACACAGAAGTAAAACTGCTCACCACACCCTCGCAGAGGAGTAGGCTGGTACCAGGTACATGCGACAAGCCTGTAGAGAAGCTCATTTGGGTAGTGTGTAGACACAGCTCAGCATTCCCTCAGCTACAGCAGCTGACAGAATAGCGAATGATTACATTTGCACTGGAATACCAATAGCACTTACAAGGTCCCAGATGGGATACTTGGGATTAATCCATTTGAATGCTATTGAAGCACTAGGGAGAGAGAAGGTAATGTTTTCTCCTTGCACAGAAGGAAAATACAAAGCAAGATGGACAGTGTGGTTACTCCAACAGCTACCCAGTTACAGTAAATCCAGAACTCCAAGTGATACCACAAGACTCCTGAACAGGTAAAGGGATGCACAGCCATTTCAAGCTCTGGCTAACCTGGTCTGGCCTCACATCTGACTCTTCTTTGAGCAGCAGATTGTAAAGGTAGGTCCAATCTCCTGTTTGGGAGGTCTCCTTCAGACTGACTTAATCTGTGGTCCTATAGCCTACTTCTGAAATACTACTTTCTGCTTGAAGGAGGCATGAAGCTTGAGCTACATACATGATGTGCAATGCACTTCTGATGGAACAGGAACAGGTAACAAAGCATGCAGGGATATGGAAAATATTCTGGATGTCCAGACAAATTACTTTTCACAGGAGATCCCATGGAGGGAGGCAACAAGTTTCAATGAATGAAATGCAAACAATGCATTTTGGAAACATGCTGTAATTGCGAATCAGGGATCCTAAAGGATACCTTTACGGCTCGAAGTAGCCTTTCCCACACAAGGTGAGCTCTCTTGAAAGAAAATAGTTCACTGAAGGAAAAGACCTATGGGAAGCAAAGCAGCTTAACTCAAATGAGATAATTCAAGAAAGCACAAGCTGACATCCACCACTGGCCAAAACATCATGGAAGTGCTCCCCAGTAATACTCTTGATTTGAAATGAGTAGAGGTGTTCCACAAGGACAGGTGAATTTGGATATGGATACCCACTTCGCTTCACCAAGACTGAGAAAAGGCTGTATGTCCAAACGCTGAATATCCAACCCACACCCCTCATTCCAGGAGGTGAGACTCTGATAAGTTGTGACAGGAGCAGTATTCTGCATCAAAAAAAAATAACCCTTTAGTATCACACACACAGAAGTACAGAAATTCCATCACCTATAAACTCCACTCACAAGACTAAAACATTAGTACTGGTGTGCCTCCAGCCTTCCAAAGACACCAGGATAAATTCTTCCTTAGCTAACAGCTATCATTAAAGAAAAATGCATCCCAGAAACTTTGACACTGGAGAAATACAATATATGTCAGATATCAGCATTTAAAAAACATAATCTAAAGTTTCTTTAACCAAATGGGGTCTTTCTGTATTTATAAAGGGCATTACCTCAGTGGGTTTATTATGGGGCAGTTTGTAGCTAGATTAAATTTTAAGACAAAACCCAGGTAAATGTTGATCAAAAATTATCAGTTGACAATGTACCTGTGGGTTTTAGACTGGCTTTATTTCCGCTGTACAAGCAGCATATAGCATGAACCAGAAACATGATTATTTAAAACTTTATAAGCTCCAAATTTGCCATGCTCAAATTACCTGTTAGTGCAATTGACTGGAAACAGAAACTAGCCGTTGGAAAGAGTTAAAATTTGTAATTGATTAAGGATATTCTATTGGACGAAGAAAACCACTATTCTGACAAAAAAAAAAAAAATAAAAATAATAAAAAAAAAATACATAAGTGGTATCAAAGCAGACCTTCAAAGAATAGAAAACCAAGATGTAAATAGCAATCAATGACAGTTAAAAAAATAAGATAATTGACAGATAACCTAAAGGGATGAAAAAAAAAAAAAAAACCCACCCAAAAAGCAACACACACAGAAAAAAAGAACCCAACCCCACCCCTCTATACCTTCAAATCCCAAAACTCAACAGTGGAGACCAGAATAATAAACCTTTACCACCCATACAAGAGGAAGCTAAGCAAGACCATTTGCCAAAGAGGAAAAAGATTAAGCAACTACCACTCCCAGTCAATTGCTAACTTAATGTTTCCCTCTAGAACCCTGTTTTTTTTTTTAATAAATGCTTGAAGATCGAAGAAATCCAACAGCATCAAGAAAGCATTTCATGACGGAGAAGTAGAGACTAAACATATACATGTATCTATGTAACAGACTAAGCAAGGGTTTAGATCAAAATTAACTGTTATCCACTATGAGCATGGAAGAAAACTGTTGGTGAATTATACTTTATTTCTTCAACTCCTTTGTCTTATTACATGACATTTTGATTTTATAGCACAAATCATGGACTAATCTCTAAGTGTACACTGTATTAAGAAAGAACCAATGCTTACCAAAAAAGCTCCAAAGAATACAAAAAATCTTTCCCAGCACAATGTCCAGATGACAAATGATGAGAGGTAACAAGTCATCAGTAGAAAACCTTATTGGCATAGAGTCACCTCAAGTCTCAACTAACCATTTACAACCTAAGAAATGGAGTTGAACAATGGTAAAAAACAACTGCCCAGGAGAAGAGAAGGAGAGAGGAGGTCCATTTTGCTGATGATGACTGGAAACTGAAGTTAGGCTTGAACTAATCCAGGATATGTCTACCCTGTAATTAAACATTGGAACATGTTATCTATAAGATGGAAACAGAAGGGAATACAAAGAGGTTTGGACAGGCTGTAAGCCCTTGTCATGGCTCGTGTCTGTCACAGTTTGAAACATCAGTGTGCTTTTACATCAGGAATCCAAATCATCAACTGAAGACTGAGCTTTGCTCTACAAGCTGGAGCAATCTTGAAGCTGCATTTCATTCAAATTAACCTCAACTGGAAAACATGCTCCAAGTGTACACTTAACATTCTTCAGGAAGTAGTATGCATCTACTTCACAGGACCCAATTAGAGCTAGCCCAAATTAAAACCCTGAAACACTTAGAGCATGGGCATTAGGTCCCCCAGTACTAGTTGCTTAGTTCTACAACTGCACCCCACTGGGCCTCATTTCCTGCTGTTGAAGACATGGCTAGTGAGTCTCTCCTGATCCCAGGTAGAACACAAAAGTCCATATGGCTCTCAGTAGTCCCATGCCTGTTAAGACATTAGTTATAGATAACATACATTGTCACAGTTCAGGGCCAGACAGTAACCTGAAAAATTTACCAACTTCAGTGTGCAACTGGCAGACCTAGTTTCCCAAGGATGAGGGAAAACTGTTTTCTTCCTTGGAATGATCAGAGACAGGCCATATCTAGGTGCGAGTAACATGCAAAACTAGCATGTTACTAGATCAAAACTAGCGTCTAATTTGTATATGCCCCCACATACTCAGAGTCTACCTACTAACTATATTCCACTCAGAAAGGAATTTTCTCCCATCAAAGCAGCATAGACTTGCAGCATGTGGCACAGTTGACTGTTGGGACTGTCTGGGCAATTTTCATTTAGCTAATGTCTCACCTTTCCAAGGACCTGAAATGCTTTGTGGCTGCTTGGTCACTGCTGTGGTCTATGAAACATAGTTGAGTAATGTGTGAATTGAACTGCTTTGTGCCAATTTGAGTCTTTAGACAACATACATTTGTGTAAAAGGTAGTAAGACTTGGCAATATGTTATAAAAAGAGTACCTCCTGGTCTTAAAAAGCGAATGAGGATATGCTGAATAAAACAGTTTAATCTTTATTCCCTTTCATTAGAAAGGCTGTACCTCTGAGAAGAGGAATGAAGTACTCAAGGGAGTCTTCAGCTTAGGGTAAGGCACACCTAGATTCAAGGAATAAGTCAGCTACTGTTGATTCACAACTTCAGCAAATACCTTAGCTTTTCTTACTGCGAATTCCTCATTCTTAAAATTGAGATTATTGTACTTCAGTACCTCAGAATAAAAGGAATGTCAATGCCTGAAAGTAAGAAGTTGCATGGGCTTTTATCTCACTTTAAAAAGAGACACAAAAAGAGATCAATGCCATTGAAACAATGTAAAACTTAATTTCTGGAGTATTTCACAAACTAGAAATTATTTTTCCAAAGTTCTCCCCTCAGGTCTTAAAACACTTCATCCTAGAGACCACCAGAAGTAAAAATTATGCAAGCCACTGGAAAAAACAGCTACTGGAAAATACAGACCAGTAGTGTCAAATGAGGCACTTGAAACCTGGCTGCTAAATCAATACTTTGATATTGGAACAGGGCTTTATTTTTTATACTGCTGTACATTAACAGACTTGAATAATTTCAAGGAAGTCAGCAGGAGCCAGAACCATTCCAGTTATGGGTCTCCTGGTACAGTTTTCTGAATGATAAATATTTGTTGGAAGTCTCCCAGAAAGGACTGTGTAGTACAGCCTTGGTGCAGCTATGGCCTTTAACTCAGCCTGCTAATTCACACCATGATTACAACTCCCACTACTAGATATTTGATTTAAAGAAATTGACTGGAAAAAAGAAAATATATCTTTCCACTAGGAATAGATGATACTAGTTTTCTGTAAAGACAGGCAAAAGGTCTTTAAGAATTGTACTTTTAGGAAAGTCCATTGTGAGCCTAAAACCCATTACCTGAATAAAGAAAATCCTAGCCATACCATCATTTAACAAAAGCCACCTTAAAACTTAGCAGTAGTAAGCATGCTATCGCATATATTTACCCAGAGTCACATATTAGGACCTCAAAAATTCAAAAATTAAAAAAATAAAAACCTTCATTCACATAAATGTATGTAAATAAAGTCTCAGTGTGGACAGGTCTGGGCTGTAAAACGAGAGGTGAAAATGACTGAGAATAAATTTACTTCATTGCATACACTCATGCAAGCTCATGCACTGAGGAGAGCATGCTCAAGTGATGCCCTAGTACACCTGCTTTCTTCACACAGTTCTTTCACAGGAATAAAGTAAATTATTTAAATGCACATCTCACTTTGTATCTTAGATTTACTTGAGTTTGTAATTCCTTAAGATGTTGAGGAGGTGTTTACGACACAAGGCTGCAGCTGAGAATCATGAGCACATTTTCAATTACCACCAGAGGCAATTTTTTAAGAAGCTGTAACAGTTACTTCTGCCTCCAAAAAGAAAATACCGTTAAACACATTGATATTTAAATTTATGTTTAGATACTTAACTACTTAAACTGAAACTTCAAGTTACTCACATAATCTCTATGGTGCTGGTTTTTTGTCTATTAATTATTTTCTGGCATTGTAAAGCATACAGAAAACATGCTATCCTGATCTGAAATAGTTTTTAAAAAATAAATTAATTATGCATTTTAAATATTCTTCCTCTCCTCTCCAAAACATGACTTCCAGACCAGTACTGTGGTGTTCTACAGTTGTACCTCAAGGACTTACAGAACAGTTTGCCTAAGTTATGAGCTGCACATGTAAATGAGTAGATGCACACATATACACAGCCATATATATTCCATGCCAAACCAAGCATAGATAAAAACTAATTATATTCTGTTATGGAAGGTGCTTGTATCACACTCAAAGATTTTGCACTCACTATGCTTTCTATTAAACCACATAAAAAACATGGCCTTCGTAATTAAGAGGAGATGTAAATAAAGGCCAGTGTAATTTTATTTAATTATTCTAAGTGTACAAGCTGGAATCAGAAGCATTTTTTGTCACAGCACTGGCTTTGCAAAGCAAAGACAAACAAGAAGCACTTAACTCTATGAAGCAAGAATGATAGAGAATGCATGCAAGGTAGTCCCAGAGAATAGACTTAATCTTATAAAAGATTTTTTTGTTTTCAAGATTATTTTATTTTTTAATTCAAAATATAATCACCATGTCTCAATCTAGTCCTATTAACTGTTGCTTAAACACTCATTTTCAGTTTCCAATAGTGCAATCATCCAGATATAGCATCTTCTAATTTTAGTGTCCTCTTATGCCTATTAAGCAACAGCAGGGTCTCCTTATCTTTGTGGTCATTGGATAATACACAATGGTCCAATGCTCTGAGATGAAGGACCTAGCATCACCTTCCTGAAGGGAGAAGGATGGGAGCACCAAGCCCTGTACCTACAGCAACTGCCAGAGCCTCTGTATGGAGCTGTAAACTCCTGACTTACCACAGCTGCCTACATGCTGGTCACCACAGGCACCCTGTGATAGTAAGTTTGTGATTACAGTCAACACTTTATAATAGGCCTGCCTCCAGTTATTTCCTCTTTCCACCTGAGCAGGAACAGTGGCCTGTATGACTGAGCCTGAACTTGGACCATCACCAAAAAGCAAGGTCAGGTTAACTTTGTGGCTGTCTTCCTTTAAAAAACTTATCTTTCATCTGCCTGAATGTAAAACAAAACAGGTAAGAATCCAATCAAGCCAAAAGTTAGATAAGTTAAATAGATTATTAAGAATTGCCACGGAAAATGCAGGATAAATAATAAAGTGTGATTATCAGAGTTATGTATTTCGTTGCAGCCAGAGGGGAAGACTGGATCTTGGGAACAGGTTCCCCTTGCTTCAGGCTTTCTGCAGGGACCGTTTGATGATACAGTGGCAAAAAGATATAAAATAGCCTGCAAAGAGGGAAAGAAAGAGGAGGGGGAAAAGGGATATATATATATTTATATAATGGCACCTTCCTATGCGTGTTCTCTCCCCCTACACTCCTCATATATCACCAATCTCACCATTCCCCATGGAGCTATTAAACTAAACATATAGCCCCTTACAATTACTATAACCATCTGATTTTTATAACTTCCCACTCCAGGCTTTCATTAACCCCAGACTCACTCAATGCCAAGTCTTCCTTCCTGGAGCAGCAAGGCTATGTGTGGAGTCCAGCTGGCGAGTCAGGGAGACGTTGTAAATTGGAAGAGTGTGCTGGAGCTACTTAAAGCTGTGGTGAACCAGAGGAAAAGGACCAATTGCACAAAAGACTTAGGAAATGGATAGAAGGTGTGAAAATACCCATCAAGAGCATAATTTGTGAAACAGCATCAAAAGCATAACAAAGCCTAACACTAAAGACATCTATATAAACCAAAATCATCCATGCAGACCTGACACTGCACAGAGTGACCTGTAAAAGCAGACCCCAAACAGCCACCACACACCTATTGTCGTACATTTCTTGACTTCTAGGAGGGCAGCACAGTCAGAAAGCAGCAGATTTCCCAGCCCTGTTGATGTGTCTGCAATTTCAAAGCTGCCAGACTTTAATTGCTTTTCAGCAACGACCTCACATGGCATGCTTTGGCTGGGAACATATTTTTATAGACAGTTACAGCTCTTTCTCTCTCCAAATGGAAACACAGGTTTGTAACTCCAGAAATATTAGCAGGAACCATAACAACACAAGACTGATTTAAAACACAACCTGTGAGCTGGGAGTAATTTTTAACACTTTGTGGTTTAACATTTTGTGCGCTTTTTTAGGGCTGATTAAATGTGAAAATTAGAAACTGAAAAAGAATACTAAGTGCCAAAAAATGCACAGATTTCCCTTAGTCTCCACTATGGTTCTTGCTGAACAGCTACCTCCATCTCTAAAGATGGAGAGAAAAACATAATTGTGCCATAACCTACATTAAGACATTTTGCTATGCTTAGCTGCAACCACTGTAAAACATTCATTTTATTTTAGCTTTTAAAAATTAGCTAATTCACATTTGGAGAAACATACAGAAGGATGCACGAACACATTCAGAGAACCACATGATCACTTGGGTTGAAAGAGATTTTAAGTCATCTAGTCGAACCCGTCTGCAATGAGCAGGGACATATTCAACTAGATGAGGTTGCTAAGAGAGCCATTCAGCCTGACCTTGAATAGTTCCAGGGATGGGGCATCTACCACTTCTGTGGGAAGCCTGCTCTGTCTTCGTTACATCTAGTCTGAATCTACCCTCTTTTAGTTTTAAAACCATTACCCTTTGTCCTGTCGCTACAGGCCCTGCTAAATGGTTGACCCTATCTTTCTCATAAGCCCCCTTTAGGTCTTGGAAGGTTCCAACAAGGCCTCCCTGAACCATTCTCTTCTCCAGGCTGAACAATCTCAACTCTTAGCCTGTCTTCATAGCAAAGGTGTTTCAGCCAGTATCCCAAAGTCCTTCTCTTCAGCAGTATTCTCAATCCCTTCATAGAATCATAGAATAGTTAGGGTTGGAAAGGACCTTAAGATCATCTAGTTCTAACCCCCCTGAAATGGCCAGGGACACCTCACACTAAACCATGTCACCCAAGGCTATGTCCAACCTGGCCTTGAACACCGCCAGGGATGGAGCAT
>JANRGW010027111.1:21204-31481 GCA_024733675.1 Psilopsiagon aymara | reverse complement strand
AGAAAAGAAAAGAAAAGAAAAGAAAAGAAAAGAAAAGAAAAGAAAAGAAAAGAAAAGAAAAGAAAAGGAAAAAAGAAGAAAGGAAAAGGGACAAAGAGAAAGAAAATCAGCGGTTGGTAGAAACAAGCGCTGAGGAAATATCAAGTTAACTCAAAAAAAAAAAAAAAAATTATTCTGTATATCCTGCATATTACCAGAGAGGCTTAGAGGCTTTGACAGGGAGGAGACCAGAATTCAAACGGACACATATGTAGCCTATGCAGACTTGCCTGTAAAATAACGATTTATTTTAATACTTAAAAAAACCACACACAATCCAGTGATAAATGTCAATTTTCAATAATCAGCATAAAGTGCCAAACAGCCATACAACTTTTTTTTTTTTTTTTTTTTTTTTTTTTTTAATAAACAAAACTTACTGGAATGTCTCTTAGTTTGAATACACTGTTCAGAAAGCCGGCATTTAAAAAATATGCTCTCAGGTTGAGATTTGTTCTGTCTCATCAGGATGCACGATGAATTTAAAGTACCACTAAAACCACATTGTGCATACCGTCAGTTTGATGCTTTCTTCTGTTTTTGCGAGGTTTTTTTAGGTAAGTCCACAAGTTACAAACCTCCTCAAGCTCACAAGACCATAAGGCAACAAAAAGTCTCCATGTCCCATGAATACCAATTTATCCCAAACGCCAGAGACCACAGGTCTAAGTTCACTGTGCGTTTTCTAGCGCATGATAGGACTCCTCACATGAGAGACTTAGGTCATTCCCAAACATCAATTTTCTTCTCCTTTGAAGAATATAAACAAGCAAGTGAGATTTGCAAGTTGCCCTTCTGCTTGTCCTAATGGTGCTGTGAATAGAAACCACCATTTCAGTTCTTAATCATGTTCTGAAATTCTCTGTATTTCCTGAAGTGTAAAAATAAGAAGCTTTATACAGTCAAAAAAGGTATAAAACAAGAGGTTGGTTTTTTTATACGTAATACTTTTGCTACGATTCTGGGTTCTTTTGTTGGGATTGGGGGAAGGGGGGGCGACTTGTGGGATTTTGTTTGGTTTTAAAGAGATTGCTGTCCAACACGTGAGCACCACCTTTTGGCATAAAGTTTGTCAAAGCCACACAAGTGAGCTAGCACTCCCTGCATTATTCTTGTGTATTCTAAATGCAAAAAAAAACCATCTTTTCAGCCACGCTTGGAAAGTTAGCTTGGGCAGGGAAGGAGGTGGTGCAGATTTTGCTCTTTTGAAAGTACAAACAAAAACAAAACGCAAAGTTCAGTGCCTCCATCCTGAAAGTTTTGTTTCTGCTCTTGTTTTGGTGTAAAGTCTGAGGGGGAGGAAAAGTTCATCGAAGCTGGAGATTCAGCACTTAAGTTTGGCAGGTTTCAGTTCCTTTACTTGCGTGTGCAGTGTCTTGTGGACAGCTAGTGTTCTGGATTGGCAAAATCCTTTCCCGCATTCTTGACACTTAAAAGGCTTTTCTTTAGAATGGATATATCTAGGGAGAGAACAAAAATAAGATGTCAGAAATAACCAACCTAAACCCAGCAGTGAGCTACCTCATGGAGAGCATGCTGGAGTTTTTTACCCCTTCTGCTGAGATCAAGAGTGCTGGCGTGCAGCACTTGGGTGAATAATCCGTGCCTGTGTGGACAAGAAGAGAGGGGGATACCAGGCCTTACAAGGGTGTCTTTCTTAGGGATAAACAGCTTCTCTCTAACTTTGGGGTCATCAGGCTTCATGTCTTCGTATTACGTCTGAATAACCATAAAGACAGAGGACACAAGACCATGCAAAGGGAGGGTGAAATATCTGTGGAAGCTAAGAAGGAGAATATGAAAGGCACTTTTGTGGGATGCGTGACTACAGCAGGCCTGACCTCCAAAGTGAGTTATCTGAGCTCTTCCACAAGCAGTGGGCAGAGGAAAACTGAGAGGGAGTGCTGTCAGTGGTCAGGAACATGAGTTTTCTTACAGGCACCTTCATGAGTGTAGGTGGGTAACTGGGAGAGTATAGCTCAACAAGGATAAAAGGACAGAAGAAGAAATGCTACCTGTGATCCCTCAGGTGATCCTGTCTTCTGAAGGCCTTGTGGCAAATGTCACATGTGTAGGGCCGTTCATCAGTGTGGGTCCTTTCATGGATCAAAAGGTTGTAGGACTTGGTGAAGTGCCTGCCACAGAATTTACACACAAACTCCTTCTTGGTTTTGGACGGTAGCCTTCCCCTTGTGGGTTTCTTCTCTGGAGAGAGCTTAGTCACCTCAAGCAAGGACCCCAGCCCTGGGGGCGAGCCCTGACTGTCTGCCTGTCCCAGTTTAGAGTGGTCCTCTTGTGTGGCAGCCACTGCTAAGTTGGCAAAGTCAAAGCGGGGTTTGGCTTTGAGGGTCACATTGGTTGCCTCTTGCTTGGGCTGGATGACATGTGGAAAGAGTGGGAAAGTTGGCAGCTGGAATCGTGCATCCACCAGGCTCGACACGCTGGGCACCTTGGAGAAGGAGGAGCGGGGTAGATGCATGGCCGGATACCCCAAAGTCCATTGGTGCAAGTGTACGGCGTGCAGTGCACTGAAGCCATAGAGATTGGAGAGGTGGTCAGAGGGTACAGCAGGCAGACCGTTGAACGCTTGCAGAAAAGAGTAGTTGGTGAGCTGGAGGGAAGGATGGATAGGCACTGGGGCCGGCAGGGTCTTACTTCCCATGGTAGCCACTCAGGAGGAGGATCTTGGGAGCAGGGGAGGAAAAGATCTGAAAAAAAAAAAAAAAAAAAAAAAGATGGAGTGGGAAGAGGGAGAGGTGGATTTATACAAAGATAAAACCAGCAAATTTTTCACCTCACCACTCATTAATGCCCTTCTCCAAAGTCACAGGTGGACACTGCCTTGGAGTTGGAGAGATATGAAAAGCTCTTGGCTGTGAGTGACTGGAGCCCAAGTCTCCAGACTCTCACCATCCCTCACACACAAAAGTTGTACCCCAACCACAACTATTCATCCCCAACAGCATCTCTGTGCTGGGTAGACCTGCAATAATACTCTACATAGAGACAGCAAAAAGATGATGCCGTTTTGGCCCACAGATTTCAAGCTTCTCCTATGTAATTTTAATTTCCTTCCTGAGCACCCTCAGCCTTTAGAAAATAGTTGGACACTGCTCACAAAAACTGCCTTTAACCCCAACCCTTGAGGTGATGTAGGAGGAGGTGCAGAGAGCTCGCTGCCTCTGGGTCACTCAGGTCCCTATGGTCTGGCATCAGCCAAGCCAATGCCTCTGGGGTGGTGGCAGCAGTTGGGTGCCCAGAACTGCACGTCCTCCCTCATTCGAAAAGGGAAAATTCATGGCTTTCTTTTTTTTTTTTTTTTTTTAGGGGGAAATACCAGCCAACAGCACTCCCTCTTATGTACTGAAAAAAGAAATAGGAAAAAAGCTGAGTTTGGGTGACAAATCTGCAGTGCCATTTGCTCTCCCAAGGGGGAAGTGCCTGGCTTCAAGCTCACATCCTAGTCTAAGCAATCACTTAATTAGAACCTTTCAAAAATAAAATAGGCAAGGGCTGGAGGGATCTGTCCCGTGGGGACAATCAGCTCACCAGCTGCAGGGTGGCAGGGCCACAGCCCTACCCCTGGGCTGGGTGCCACCACTTTGCTCTGTGTTTCAGGGTCCTGCCAAGCCCCCAGCCTCTCCTCTCAGCCAGATCCCTACCCATTTCACCCCACAAGCAAAACATTTTGCAAGGCCACAGCAGCGAGGCACATCTGGCCCTGCTTGCAAATTCAGTCCTGGCTGCTGTCATCCATTTGGCAGGAGATGCCTCCCGAGGGCTGGTGGTTGGGACACAGCTTCCTCTCTTTGTGGGTGTGAGAGAGCACCCACAGGTTTTGGAGGCATCACATCCCTGCAGCCCAGGGAGCCTCCTCCTTTCTCCACAGCCTATACTCGATTTCTCCTGAGTGAACTCCAGGATTTGCAGTCCGAGGGTCTGTTTTTCAGCAGAATCTTCACAGGGTCCCAATAAAGACCCCACAGGTGCTCATAGGATCCTCACAGGTTTGCTGCAGTGTTCCCACAGATCCACATAGAGTCCACTACAGGTTTCCTGCTGAGTTACCATAGGATCCCCACAGGGTCCCGGCAGGATTCTTGCAGCACTCAGCCTGGAGTTCGCCCCCACATGAAGAGTAAAGCCCCTTTGAAGAAAAGGAGGTAGCAAAGTGCTGCCGAGCAGTAATCGTCCCTCTGAGCTGGAAGACTGGGTGGGTGGAAACCAGTGTTGGAAGAGGTCTAAAGACCAGGGAAACAAATCTGATTTATAAGTGAGCTGCTGCCCAGACTGAGGAGCTGCGGCTGGGAGGCTGTGAGAGGGAGAAGCTTTTTCTGTGCAGTTCTATACGCCGGGCCCACCTTTCACACCACTTTACATAAATCAGCAGCAGGAAGATAGACTCAAACCTCAGAGGAATTCCATCGCAGTGACCCAGAATAAGAGATTGTGACATTTTGCCTTTTAAATTTGATACATTTTAGGTAGTGACTGATTGAAAAATGCGCACGTTACATTGTCCATCTCCACTTTTTTTTATTTTATTTTTTATTTTTTCCCCTTCCATTCCTCTTTTTTTTTTAAATTAAAAAAAAAAAAATAAACACATGCACAAAAAACCAAACCAAACAAAACAAAAGACAAAAAACAAAAACAAACAAACAAAAAAAAAACAAAACAAAAAAAAAACAACAACAACAAAAAAAAACCACCCCAAAACAAAACACAAAAACTGTTTGGGGCCAATGAACCAGCCATACTGTTCTGTTGTTCAACTGGGGAAATGCTTTTTATTAGTGCTGCCTATATGCTTGGTGGATCCACTTTGCAGCACAAATGCCTCAAACAGTGACCTCGAGAACCAAGTGCATGGAAAACACTCTTTTCTTGTACCTGAAATGTATTTTCTGCCTGTCACAACGGCTCTGTGCCTATTTTCCTGCCGAGGCAGCTCTAGATTTCTCAAGCATGAAATATCCTATTGCAAACTGAGTTAATTTCCAGCCTTACCACTCTTTCTCCATAAACTAAGAAAACATTTACTAGGAAATACATAAACAAAAAATAACTGTGTCTGTTTGGGTAAATACTTGCTCAATAACATTTTAAAAGATTCTCTTTTGATTTCCCAAATTAAGAAGGGGGCAGAAAGGAGAAACACATTAGTGTCATAACAGTATCAGCAGTGCCCGCATTTGGTTTTTTCCCAGAGAAGCTGCAACACTTCAAAAAAAAAAAAAAAAAAAAAAAAAGGAAAAAGAAAATAAAGAAAAGCATAAAGAAAAGAAAAAAAGACAACAAGGGGAAAAAAATAAGAAGGAGAGAAAAAAATAAAAATAAAAATACAAGAAGAAAGGGGGAGGTGGGAGCAGAGTGTTCAGGTTAGAACAAGTTTCTTGGCACTTTTCCAGAAATGTAAGTTACACTTTTGCTCTGTGAAACTGGGATAGTCAAAAATACAGATGAAGAGCAGAGTATTTCATACAGAAGTCCCCTCTCTCTGTGACATCAAAGCGAGCGGGTCGCGCAGCGCGGGGATCCTCCGCTCTCCCGCTGCCCGCAGAGATCAACGTTTCTTTGATTTCGGTGTCACCTCCACCTTTAATTCTGTTTCATGTAAAGAGATCGTTATCGAGGCTTCTTTTTAATTTTGATGTTTTGGTTTTTTGTTTTTTTTTTTTTTTTTTTCCACAGAAGAAGACCCCTCGACTTCTCTGCTTGAATTCCCCCAACAATAAAACTGTGCGGGGTTTTCCTTTTTTTCTTAACACAAACTAGCTCGGTGAGTAATTAAGAACAAACCACTTGTGTTCTGACTGAAACAAATCCCACTCATGCCAAGATAAATTTACCCTGCAAAATAGGATCATAAACTTGAAAGACTACATCTGTCTCCAGCTTTCTTACCCTTTGTCCTGTTTCAAGATACGGTAATGCTATTGTCCAGTTGCCATTGTTTTAAGACCATTGTAAACTTAACCTTCCAGATTAAATTCCACCTCCTCTGTTCGCCATAAAGAAAAAAAAGATAGAAAAAGGAAAAGAAAAACCCACCAGGCTTTTTGCTGTAACTTAGCAAGGGGCGAAATTAAGTGGATTTTTAAGTCACCTTGTGACTACCCTGTGTTTTTCCTTTTTACCTTGAATTATCAATTTCCGATCTGTCCTTTGAAAGGGATATTTGTTACATTAAATACCTGACTCATGAATAATGAGGTTTGCTAATTAGTTCCACATGGAAGAATGGAGGAGGTAAATTACCCTGAGAACGTTGCTTATTTTTGCAAACATGATAAAGTGGCGGACATAAAATGCTGCATTCTTGAGACAGCCTCAAACTACAGCAATCAGGTTCATCTGTCAAAAAAAATGTCCCTCTTTTTGGCTTTAAAGTCTAGTGGTAGCCCTGTCCTTTCGGCAGCATCACATCAGTGTGCAACATTTTACCACCTACCTATTTTGTCCGCTTTGAGGGAAAGAGATTTTCCTTTCCTGTCAGTTTAAGCAAGGAAACAGAGCTTAGTATTTATCTGTGTTTAGGAAACTAACTGGAAAGCGAATGAAATTGCCCTTTTGTTTCCCATTAGTCGAGTGTAGTGCTCCTGAGAAATATAGTGCGTTGTTCGGCACAGATTTATTAAAAGTATTAATGAAGTGTGCAGAATCTATTAAAGCAGGTTTATTCGGGGCTAATTGAGCGTGAAAGAGTTAATTGCTAACATTAATGAGGACTGGAAAGACTCAGTCAGCATGTGCCTTGGATATCTCGGCTCAATCCTTATAAAATCATCATTCACATTTTATCGCGAAATCAGTGTTGACAAGTTTCTCCAGACCACCACTGCGAAAGCGGATGAATGCGTCGAATTTTAGTCCATAATAATAATAATAATAGCGGGGATCGACTGCATCGGCAATGGCTACGCCTCCCGGGGCAGCCTTTATCTGAAACAACCACTACCACATCTCCGGTCCGAAGGCTGGGGGAACACTGACCCCAAGGGCGGGGGGTGGCAGTAGGACCATGTTCCTCAACCCTCTCCCTACAGAAGCGTTTAGGTTGGTTTGGGAGTTCTGTGTGAGTGGTTTTTTAATCCCCTTGGGTGTAAAAAGGTCCCCAGCAGAAGACTCATTCTCGCTTTCTCCCTAGAGAGATGCCCGGTGCCTCCCCGGCGAGCGAATAAATTGATCTTCCTTTCTGCCGACAGCAGGAAGGATTTCTTCCCTCGATACTCCCCGCTTCCCAGGGCTGCAGCAGGCATAGCCGCTGGTGAGGGGGCAAGACACTGTGGGTGACAGAGCCCCAGGTCATGCCCAGCCCGGGCAGAGAGGGAGCTCGCCGCCCCTGAGTTGCTCCTTTCGGAACGGCCGCCTCCGGGCTCCGCTTTGCAGGGCTGCCCCATGTGTCTATTGACTTCTGACTTACTGAACTGGACCTCCAGTGCACCTGCCTGAAACACGGCGCTCACCCTCCTGCCCTGCCCGTGTGTGACCGGACGAGTCCCGCAGCGCCACGGTCAACTCCGGAACGCTCTATTTTTATAGTTTCCCTCCAAAAAGGCAACTATAACAACTATACCCTATTCCTCTTACTGACACTTTATAGGCTCGGCCTAGAGAGAAGCTCAGTCTCGCCCTACACTGAACTTGTTTCGATCCATTCAGACAAATATAAACATCAGGTTCTCTTCTATTAGGGACTTGGGAGGAAGCAGAGAAGGGTTCTCAGACCTTAAAACATTAAAAATGGTCAGAGAGAAGAGAAAGAAGAGAGAGAAAGAAGAGAGAGAAAAAAGATAAGAGAGAAGAGAGGAGAGAGAGAGAGAGAAGAGAGAAGAGAGAAGAGAGAAAGAAGCGAGAGAAAGAAGAGAGGGAAGAGAGGGAAGAGAGGGAAGAGAGGGAAGAGAGGGAAGAGAGGGAGTGAAAGTAAAGAATCGAGAGCAGAGAAGCTGAACTTTCAACAGGCTTCTGTTTTGCAGCTCTTATGCGTCATTTTTAGCTATGGTTAAAGACACAGCTCCTCCTCAAGGGGGGATAAACAACTTTGAAAGGGGAAGACAAATCTTTAAACAGCATCAAAATAGCCGAGCCCCATGTGAAGGCTTCCCACAGCCCTCCGCCCGCTCCACGGAGAACTGTCCTCCTCACGTGAACCACAACTTCCCCACTTTTGCACCATAGAGGGGATGGTGGGAGAAGACAGGGGAAAAGAAAGAAAGAAGGGAGAGAAATGGAGGTGTCTGCATCGATATCCCCAACCCCGAAGTTTGGCAAAATAAATAATAATTTAAAAAAAACCAAACAAACAAACAAAAAAAAAAAAACACAACCAAGCAAACAAACAAACAAAAAAATAGCCAAAAAGAATGAGTTGCTCTTTTTATTTACCTAATCCCGATCTGTGCTCCACCGCTGGCAGCAGTTAAAAGATCCTGGGCTAAATCTGAGCTGGTAAAATAAAATAATACGGGGAAAAAAAGTAACAGAAAAAAAAAATTACAAGAGGTTGGTGTCAGTGTCTGTGCTGGCCCGGGGGGCACAGCGCTGCCCCCCCCACCCCACTGCTCCTCCGGCGGGACCGGCAGATCCGAGCGAGCAGCGGGGCCAGGTGCCCTGGCTGAGGGACACGGAGCTGCTCTATCTTCTCAGGCTCCAAGCGCAGTCTGTTTGCTGGAATGCAAACGCGCCCGGGAGCAGCCAAGCTCAGACTGAACCGATCCCTTCCTTCCAGCCTCCTCCTTATTTCAACCCCCCCTCTCAGCTCCCCCCTCAACCTCCCACCAGACTCTGGGCATGCGCGCGAGCGGAGAAAGTTTCTGGCTGGGAAGGACCAAGTTTTCAACCCTCTTCTCCCGAAGGCGCAGCACCTCGGGGCTCGCCTCCCTCCAGCGCCTGATCTCTCCCCGCTCCGCTCTCCGCGCCCTCGGCCTCCCGCGGGACATCTCCCAGCGGCCCGCTACGAGCGACCCCCCACGGAGGAGCAGCACGGAGGAAGGAGGGGGTGTGGGGGTCCCCGTGCTTTCTGCACTGTCGCAGCCGCGCTGCCTGCGCCTGCCAGGTCCGCCCCTCCACACCGTTCCGTTCCGTGCCGCTCCTCTCCTCTCCCGGCCGGCGTCGCTGCGCCCCCTCCCCGCGGATCCGCGGGACAGGACTCTCCGGGACCTGCCCGGGGAGGGAAGGCAGGAGGGCAGAAAGGCAGAAAGAAAGGGGAAAAAGAAGTGGGGGGAGGCTTGGGGAGGAATCTGCTCCAACCGTGGGGACGAGGGGACTGCAAGTTGTTCTCCCTGTCTGAGAAGATCCCCCGAGAGGATCCCAAGAACAGGTTAACTGCAAAGAGTAGACCCCAGGGGTAGAGCCGCTTCCTCCCCCTGCCCCAGCATCGCTACCAGTTCCCCCTTTTAGCCCCAGCTCCCCTGACCTCTGTGCCTTCCTCCTGTCCATCCTGCTCCCCGGCGCGGGTGTGTCCGTCCCTGGCCCCGGAGGGGATCCACGGCGTGCAAAATCCCTCGGATCCCCCGTGGATCGGGAGCCGCGGAGCCCTCCTTAGCCCGGGCAAGGCAGACTACCCGGCTGAAGCAGGCAAAGCAAAATATCCCTCCAAAGAAAGAGGTTAAACGTGCTTTATAATTAATCCTGAGGCCATAATCTTCTTGCCTATTTGTTTTTCTATTCATCCATCCATTCACACTCCTTTAGATCAGTGAAGGGGGAAAAATTGCTTGGGTGTATTACATTGTTCCGAGGAACAGGGTAATATAATACGCTAGCGAAGACAGATCCGTCAGGATAACATGGTACCGTGCTCAGGGACAAGCATGTGTTTTTTTATTGTTCGTGTCACTCCAATTGTTACACTGATTTTTGCCCATCTCCGAAGGAAAAACAAACAAACAAGCAAATAATAGTAAAAAAATGACCAAAACAGCAACGAGGGAAAACTACGTTATCATCCTGCAGAATGAACGTTCATGACATGACAGTGGCGTGGTGAAGCAAGCCCTTAGCACTGCCATATCATCCCCAAAACATCTCTGTTTCTGAGAAATCCGAGGTCCAGTTCGGCTCACTGCTCTGGGCAGGCGAAGAGGTTTTCGTTCCCTCGTTTTGTAAACGAGTTGCATTTTTATGAGGCAAAGGCGAAGCAAAAACTCTCCCTCAATCCGGCTTCTCCTGTTCTCTCTCATTTCATGTTGTTATTTTCTTTCTTTCTTTATTACCGTTCTCTCCCTCCTCCTCCC
>JANRGW010027111.1:0-19035 GCA_024733675.1 Psilopsiagon aymara | reverse complement strand
GGGGGGGGGGGGGGGGGGGGGGGCTCGTCAAAGCTGCCTCTGATCGGCAGCCCGGCTGTTCCCAAATCTCCCGGGGGAAGGTAGAAGGGAACTGGGCAGAGCAGCGGACTGTGCTCTTTGGTATTTCCAAAGCCTCTCAGCGTCCGAAGCTTTGCTGGGGGGATGGAGCCAGCGCCGGCGGCTGGCGCGCAGGGAAGAGCGAGCACAAGTGCACTGCGGCGTGCTCCCCTTGTCCTCATGCCTCCCCGGGCAAGATGTCCCCCCCGAGACAGGCCCCCTGCTTAGCAGTGGCATCCGGGGGCTACAGATAGATATAATTATTTTTTTCCTGCTTTCCTTCGCTTTGCCTGTTTTTTGACTCTTCCTGCTATTTTGGTGTTGACCTAGGCGAAGGATTAGAGTGTGTGGGTTCTGACAGCCCCCCTCCCTTGGATAAAACGGACTCAGATAGAAATGGGGGAGCCACAAAGGGAAACGAGCCCGTCGGGGGTGAGCCCGAAGCTCGCAAGAGCGCACACGGGAAGCGCGGGGTCCGCGGAGACGAGCGCCGGCTACAGCTCTGGAGCTCCGCGTTCCTTTTCCGAAGCCGGCTCTCCTCTTCCTCCGCCCGCCCCAGGTACCCAGCTCGCTCCTCAGGTCCCATGTAGCCTTATTATTTTAATGAGCTGCTAATAACAAGACGCGGAAGAATAGTGGCAAAACAAGGCGGAAACTGCTCCCGCGCTGCGAGCAAACGCTCTTCTGATGGTGGCTCTCGCCCCCAACCGCCAAAGGAAAACCGGCACTAGGGTGTTTATAACGTTGTTATGCCAACTTTTGCATTTTTTTTTTACTTCTGCTTCTAAGGCTTCCTGAAGATAAAATCCAAACTTTGGAGCATCTCCATTTTGTTAGAGAGGGGGAAATCGTTTGGTTGATTTTTAGTGCGGTGTTGAGACTTGACTTAGCTCCTTATTACACCGCTGCCCCTCTCTACGAGCTGCTGAAGAGGGGGAGCGATCCGGCTGCGCGTAAACTCAGCGTCCCCAGCCCGTGGGCTGGTCACGCAGCAGGGACAGACCTCTGCCAGCAACTGCTGTGGGCTCGGCAAGGAAATCCAGGGCACGGACTAGGGGGATAGGTGATTTGTCTTCAAGAATCACAATGGATTTTGTAAGCGACTAATTAAGTGCAAGATCCTCCCCCCCCCCTTTCCTACACACACACACCCTTGTTCGCAGAACGGTGTGAAGTCGGTTGTGCAAATGATTCCACTTTAACTTCCAGCCCCTTTAGATCACTAATAATGCCGTTGTGGTGCTGCTCACACTGGTGCAGCGAGAGTCAGCATTTCCATTATAATTTCCTATTTTCAGGAGTTTTTACAGTGGTCATAAAAATTCAATCCAGGCCCAAACTTAGCATCCCAGGGCTCCTCCCAAGAGTCATTTCTTTTTGTTGTATTTGAAAGAGGAAACCATTTATCTGTTTTTACACTACAAGGGAACAACAAAAGGAAGCGAAAGCAGGGCTTGGAGAACATTTTTGCATTTTATGTTGCTTGCTTTTCCTCAACTTTACAGTATCTACCATAGATGTTAAAGGAGTACAGTACGCAATAATTAATAACACATGAAGAGCCATCAGGTTATAGAGAAGTCAGAGTCCGCAATCAGAGCTGGTCATATAAAATACCTTTATCATTCTCTAACACTTTGCTTTTCTGAACTGATAACTTGCTAGTAATACACATCCAAAATATAATTTGATGCTGGCGGTCACTTTAATTTAAGATGAACTGATAATTTTGGAAATTTGAGAAAGCTGATGTATGTGCTCAAATTTAAGAAAAAAATCCTAAGTACAGATGTTTTAACTGCATATTTGAGGGTTCTGTCCTCTGGCCTGCTTTATGCAAGTATATATATAACAGTCAAATAATCTTTGGATTTAGGTGTCCCTAAGTATTCATTTATATGATGGATTGTAATGGCTACACAGTTCCCTTGAAAGCATTATATTCTATCAGGTCAAAACCAGCTTCTTAAAAAAGTTCATTTAAAACAAGGGTGGCTGGAATGATTTGTGTACATTGCACTTACTTACATACAATTCCCTTATCTGTTGGTAACTGAGTAAAGATTTAGTGATCCCACAGGAACTGAAGGTTTTGGTGACATGAGGGCCTGTGAGACAAAGACCAGTGTGAATTGGGACACTCAAGTAGAATGCCAGCAAAGCCTGGACATCACATCATTTTGCTGTGGATCATGCCTATGCCACATGTTTGAAAGTGAAGTCATTTTTCTACTGCTGTGAAATATGCATTTCTGCTAGCCTGGAAATACAGTAGGGGTATCTTCCAACTCATTCAGCTCAAGTTTGGCTAGGAAAAAGGATCACAAAGAACAGTCTCTCACAGAGGTGAATGAGTTATTTCTAACAAAATGGTATGCATGGAACTAGAGTTACCTATGTATACATGTGTGTGCATATATGCATACACATATGTATAAAAGGAAATTACCTTTGTATGAATATGTAGATATAAACAGCCTTATGGTATGCATGATGGAGTTAGGGGTATATCTATATTGATTCAAGGAATATCAACCATTTTTATCTTTTGACATTTTTGGAATAACATGTATCTGGTAAAGCTTATATTTACTACAGTAAACAGTTACAGGAGGACTTTATAACTTTTAAGGAATAAAGGCAATATTTGCTTGCCATGGTCTGTCAATCACAGGACTGGAATCAGCATTCCACAAGATTTGTCTTCCCTCAAGGGATTTATTCACAATAACATTGGGCTAGTAACCCCCAGTGCATCCAGCACTTCCTGGAAGCAGATGAAACTCATTCTCTGACCTTCACTTATACCTGTATCTCAGTCAAGAGGTGTAAGTCTTCCAATTATACTGTTGCACCTATTTTGGAGTGTTGGATCACAGATCTTTAGTGAGTAGAAGTAAATGCAACCCATGTTGAGATCTGATTCACACTTCAGAGAAAACTTTATTTTTTTTAAATTGCCTATATGCTGGCATATACACAGAGCCAATGTTCCCCATTTTAAGTATCTCAATTAATGCCTCAAGGTGAGATAAGTATTTTATAATTCTGCATTTTTATCAGGCTTTATCACCAGAAGTCAGTAAAGCTTATACCTGCAGTAGATGATAGATCATACACCTACATTCAAGAATCTCATTACAACTGAAAAATGAAAGCTTTTCTGGTGCAAGAAGTAGTTGGAAAGGTAGTAGACCTTTCCCTAGGACTTACCACATGAAATGCATGTCAGCAATTTAGCATCTCCTTTGGGCTTTATAGGATTGGAGATGGTAATACAACAGTACAGGATTCCAGGTTTTCTATGCTAATTATTAGGGAACTTGTTCCAGCTTTGTTCACATAGATCCTAGCATACATAATGAAACCAAGCTCTAAGTTCAGTCAGTTGCCATTTCTCATATGTCCTTACTCTGGAAGACTGAGCACCAGAGCCTAAAAGCACATTCAATCCACATGCAGTAGCATGAAGGAAGATTTGACCAGAGGTTGTTTTGCAGAACCCTTGACCCTCTTCCTGCTGTGTGCACTAAGGCATTTCATTTCCATGCCTTTGATACGCCAACAGCCATGCCTGTCCAGAACAGAAAGCGGAATGTAGAGGTGCTGAAGATTGTTAAGATCCCGTGCAAACCCACCCTGCAGCCTTGAGCAGGCTCCTGAGGCAGCTCTCCTGGGTCAGATCCATTGATTCACAGTCTACAGCTTAGAAATGTGGGTGGTATTTTAAACAGCCAGGGCCTTGGAAAGCCTGCATGAGGGGTCAGAGCCTGGCCCAGTAGTCAGTGGGGTTAACTTTAAAACCAGGTTTGAGACATGCACTATTTCAGTGAATAGCTGGGCTGCCATTATTTCAGCTTTTTGGAAGTAACAGGGGAATCCAGTACAGGACTAAAAGGCGTGTGTATTGGGGTCACCTTCCCCAATGCACACAAATGTGCTGTCAACAGCTGGTGACCTCAGTACTGCTTCCCCCTCAGCTGGCTGCAGCTCTGCAGCTAACTGACCCGTGCTGCTGGCAGACACAACGGCCAGCCCTCTACAGGGGACAAGGACATTTTTAATTCAATGACATCAGTCCCCATTCCTCTAAATCATATCCATACCCCCTCTCTTCTATGCAATGAGGACTGCCAGAGGCCAGTTGATCCCTCTCCCTATACACTGCTGCCATGACCACATGACTGAAGGAGCCTTGGAGTTCCAGTTTCCTTGCACAAATATCTATGTGAGTAACATGTTCAGTAACAGTCATATTTAACAACTGTGTCATCAATACTGTGTCAACATGGTTTCAATTTCTTGGCTTGTACTCAGTGGAAAGGTGTTATTTTATCACGAAGTATTACTGTTGTTCATACTGAACTTGTGTCTGGCTGAAGTAGATAGAAATACTGATCTGGAAAGAATTTTATTATTTAGAACAACCCTAAAGTGAGGTTTACTGAGAATAATATATATGAAATCAGAATTTTAGTGGTATAATCACTCACAATATCTTTCCTGTTTTTAGCAGCTTCTGAATATATACCAGCTTTATAGAAAAAATTGCATTCTTTTGTTTTGTTTGTTTGTTTGGTTGGTTTAGCCTTAGCTTTCATAAAGGATATCAATTCCCACTGAAACTACATGGAAATAAAGCCGAGGGATCAGCTAAAAGTCACAAAAGTAAAGGAAGTTAAGAGTCAAGTCGGAAAGACAACTTTCAATCATACACAGCTATGCAGAAGTGTTAGAGATAAAGGTCATCTAACAGGGGGGCTTCTTGCATCAGATGATCCTAAATAACGAATATGCTGCAACACCTCAGTCCAAGGGGAAGGTCAGGAGTGACAGAATTTCAGCCCAAACTGAGAAATTCCTGCTATTTGTGGTTTGGGGTCAGGCCCTTAAGGTTATTTTCACATAGGCTTTTGTGTGTAAAACTGTAGGAATAATACAGTCAGGGCATTATAGAACAGATAGGACCATCAAAATCTCTTCTTGCAAGTGCAATCCTGAAGAAAACTCGCCACCTGCTGGCCAGTCCCCTTCTAGCGCTTCACTTTCCTCACCAGCTTTTGCTAAAATCATTATTTATTAGTTCAGAGCAGCTGAAGTCGTTCACAGTTCATGCTCTCTCCAGTTACAGCCTCGATTTGGGAAGCTTCTGTCTTAAAGAAAAAAGATATTAATCTGAAAATCTCTGTGTGACACTGATTTGCACTGATGATTGGAGACAGCACTAATCAAATATTTCAACATGAGTAATAGTCCCTGGAGGCTCACATGTTTTTGTATGGGTGAGTTTTGTTAAATGCTATTTTAAAATGTATATATCCAATTCTTTTCCCCTTTATGATTATATCAAGGATCATTGTGGTTTCCTTGTGTTGCCACAGAATCTTTTATTTGCTGTTACTACTAGTTTTATTTACTGTTACTAAAGAGTAACTGGAGATTTTGACATTTCATTAGAAATAGTTTTCATTCCTGTAATGGTAAAGGGAACACCTCTCTATGCTAAAGCTCACCATCTTATGACTTACCTTTTCACATGTAGATATTTTGGTAAGCAGCACTAGACTATTTAGTAGAGGTAACAGAGGTAACAGATTTTTTTTTTTTTTTTTTTTCCAATTAATTTAGTCAGGTATATAACGTTACCTTTTTTCCTAGTGTCTGCAGTAGCTAAGCTAGATAAAGGATCTCGCTGATCCTAATCCACTTTGGGTAGACCATTGCACAATAACACCCCAAAATGTCTGCATTCTACAGAGTTAATATTGGGTTTACAGTATCTTGCTGGGGATTATGAATGCACAAGCCACAGACAAAGGATTCACAGCCAGCAGGTTTTGTATTCGGCAATGGAGAAGGCAATGAAGGCTGGGTTCATCCAGACTCAGTGACCAAGTGTCCCATGCAAGGGGGCAGCTCTCAGTGTGAGGTTAGCATGCAGCAAGGTGTAGGAATTCAGCTGCCAGTATAGTCAACAAAGCAGAGGAGGAAAAGAAAACATAGAGAGTTCTCAAAAATGGAAGAGAGCAGTAGAGAAACATGACCTTACTTACTGAAAGCCCATACTTTCAATTGATATTATATTTAAATTTCAATTCAATAATCTCCATCACAAAATTGACAAAGGTACTGAAGTTCAAAAAAATTTGTAGAAATCACAAATAATGGAAGAATTAAACCAAGGATGTATATATCATAAAACGTAAGCATAATACTGAGAAGCCAGAATGGAGGTATTGTCCAAAAGAACCAAAATAATTAAAAGAGGTTCATGTGAGCTCATTTAGAAAATAATGGGAAAACAGTCTAACAAAAAGATGAATACCAAAATAAGAATTTCTGCTCAGTTTGTGGTAATAAGGATGATCAGAGAACACCAGCAGAGTAAACAAATGCAATTAAGCAACTGAGGAGAGGATGTCACTAGTGTAAAGGTGAATGTGGACAATAAACCATGCTTCCCTACCCAAGAAAAAGGTAAAAGGGGGTGCAAATGGAGAGGCCTTGGATTAGGTCAACCACTTCTACCAGTCTCATCTATAGCTTTGTTCAAATCACTTGATCAATTCTCTGCTCCGGTATATCCATACGTAAAAGGTAGGTAAAAACACTCACTAAAGTGCCAGGGATTATGCAGAGAAAATATTAGATATCGTATTTCATAGAGGGGAAAATAGCTGCTAGCAGTCTGCATTTTCTTTGACTTGGCCTTGCCTCAGCTGCCGTTAAATTTTGTCCTCGTTTACTCGCAATGCAATTTTTAAGTAATTTTGTGAGAATTTGTCTGGAACTGTCAGTTTGCCAAAATTGCTTCCTAAATTGTACATGTTTTCACAAAACCTTGCTCGTATAAAGAGGCAGAAAACTGCCAGTGTTTCTTCTGGGGCAGATTTAGGACAGGGCCAGAGACATGGATTTCTGACTTCAAGCGTAAATGAATGAGGGAAGAGAGCTGAGGAAAAGCAGAGGTCTCATGTCAAACCGAATATAGTAATCTGTCTTTTGAGCTTGTGGCAGTAGTGCTCAGAGAACAGGGATTGCTGGCAGTGCTCGCTGGCTATGATTTTAATGTCCTTCCATATTTGATGAAATAAACTCCATAGAACCCTGAATTAACGTGTATCAGGGTTTGGATAAGAAGATGGAATTCAGAAATCAGTTACTGTGGCACAAGCTAGGTTGTTTTATGTTGACCAGTTGATCTGTAAGCAATTACACACATGCTTTAACCTACTGTAGAGAAAAAAAAAAAAAAAAAAAAAAAAGAAAAAAAAAAAAACCAACACAACAAAAACCAACTCAACTTTAATTTCTAACTTTCATGCTTTTACTTGCAGTATACCCATATATGCCACAGAGCACAAGGAGACCAATATACTGCTACAGTGCTACAAAACAGTAGAAACTGCACCTGCTCTAAGCTCATATCCTGGAGGTAACCTGTCCGTACCTTCATTCCACCTACATTCAAATACTAGAGAAAGAAATCCAAGAATAAACAGTAACATAGGTGCCAGGACATTTGTGGTTGGTGAGGAAAGCTTTAGATAAATTATGACAGAATAAGATAGAAGATCTCAGTAAGAGCATCTCATATTACACCTCATATCCACAATTAGGCTACTGACTATCCCAAATAACTTTCTCTACTCTTTCTGACTCTGATGGGAAAAGAATTCCAGACTTAACTAGCAGAAGACATTACATACATTTTAGAGCTAGGAGTAGAGTCTCAAAACTGAACCTTAGTTTTCACTAGCAGCTGTTCTCTAGTCAGACATCAAACTTCTGGTTAGTTACTACTCTGTGATCATTACCATCCCCTCCCAGAGAAGAAGGACAACCCTGGAATCAGGCAATAGTGATTTTTCTCACCTGTGGATAGTTATCCAAGGGAGAGGTCTGCACTTATATTTCTTGATGTTCTTTAGAAGCTGTAGAGGCTGCCTTTTAAATCATGACTCTAAGAATAAACCTTAGGGAAGGAAAATATTTTAAAGGTACCACTGAGATCTATAGTTATGGAAATGAACTGAGGCTAAAAACTGAACCTGGATGTTTTTTCTGAGTCAAGGCAGTTTGGTCCTCACTGTCTGGGAATCCTGTTTTGTACCACTGCTGTGGTTTAACCCCAGGCAGCAGGTAAGCCCCATGCAGCCACTCACTCATTTCCCCCTCTGTGCCATTGGGATGAGGGAGAGAACAGGAAGAGTGAAAGTGAGAAAACTCATGGATTGATGTAAAGCCAGTTTAAATAGCAAAATTAAAAGTGATGTACACAAGCAGAACAAGGTAAGGAATTCATCCACTGCTCCCCATCAGGTGTTCAGCCATCTCCAGAAAAGCTGGCGTCTGTCATGCATAATGGTGCCTGGGAAAACAAAACACTGTAACTCCAAATGTCCCTTTTCCTCCTTCTTCCCCCAGATTTATATGCTGAGCATGATGTCATATGATATGGAATATCCCTTTGGTCAGCTGGGGTGAGCTGTCCCAGCTGTGTCCCCTCCCAAGTCCTTGTGCACCCCCAGCCTACCTGTTGTTGGGGTAGGGTGAGTAACAAATAAGGCCTTGACCCTGTGTAAGCATTGCTCAGCAATAATAACTCTGCATTATCAACAGTGTTTTCAGCAAAAATCTAAAACATAACCACCTACTAGCTACTATGAAGAAAATTAACCCTATCCCAGCCCAAACAAGTACAATTACCTTCTCAGTAATTTCTTATGCATCACTGTAAAGCTGCTGAGAATTATTTTGGGGTTTTGTTCGTTTATTTATCCCTATTAGAAACCCATTTCAGACTCTAACATCCTACATCAAACATCTCTTGGGCAATTTATTGCACCTATGTGTACTTGTGCTAATTTAAACTGTTTCTCTTCCTTGGTATTATTCTTTCTTGATTTCTGCATTAGAATAAAAGGTAAAGAAACTGTGTTTAGAAAGAGGAATACTTCAAGTCCAGCTTCCTTTTGAACTTTCTCTGCGTCTGTTTCATTTTGAATTCGTACCTTGGCAAAAGATACAGATAATGTTTTAATGGTGGCTTCTACAGTAATTTAAGTGCCAAAGGTGCTTGGTACCCAAGGCAGGGTACATAGTGTTTGCACATACAGTCACACTCACACGTACATATAGGCTTGATTAACATACACTACATGAAATATAGTCTCCTTTGGAGTAAGACTGTGCTGTTCACAAACCAGATAGTTGTATGATTTAGTTATTTTTTCCAATTCAGTTTACCTCAATAATGTTGTTAGTTACAAATCTACTTTCTGAACAGATACATTCTGTCAGTGCATATCTCAGTACTTGAAGTGTTGCTGTGTACAGGTCAGCTGAGTCTCTCTCCTCTTAGCAGAGATCTTCTTGAGGCTCTCTCATCTCTCTTGGCTTGAGGGAGGCGGTCTGCTGAGGAAAGAGAGTATGGACAAGGTTATGCTCTTCAGAGATGAGATTCTTATTGTTGCTGACCATACTCAAGCTCCATTTCTTCCACTGAAAACCAAACAGTCCTGTCCACTGCAGTGGGACTGGTCATGTTTCCATATGGGGGCCATTAGCCTTTTCCAGTAATGTCTACCTTGAACAGGATAAGGCTAATTCAAACCAAGAGGACAACTACACCTGCTTCCTTTCAGCCAACAGGGCAGCTGAACATCCAGATGTTTGTAGCTGTGGTTGAATTTATATATTTTCCATTTACTTCTCACAGGAACTAACAGTATTGCATTCCAGTGACCATACAATACTGGCTTCCTGTCTTACAGGGCTATAGTATCCCTTTCACCTTTTTTCTCAGTCAGAGAACTTATTATATATCTTTTTTTTTTTTTTTTTTTTTTTTTTTGTTTTCTGCAGCAAAATGTTTTGGTTTGAGTTTTTGTTACGGTTGTTTGAGGGTTTTTTTGTGTTTTGTGGTTTTGTTTGTTTGTTTTGTGGGGTTTTTTTGGGGTTTTTTTTTTTGTTTCTTTGTGATGACTGAATCTGTACTTTATTGTTCTTACTTGCATTCTTTAGACTTTTAACTCCAGTTTTTCAGTCAACTACTGCTAGGATTACTTGAACTACTGTATTGTTAAATACAGAGGAGATATTGGGGAATATTGACTGGTTTTAGCTTTTCAGGTCAGAAGAAAATCACATCACTTCATGACATTTTACTTACGGATTCTGAATTAAAGTCCTTTCTAATGTGGTTTTATTTTAAATTATTTGATATATGACATATTCCCTTTTTTCTCTGGCAATGGATTGCAATTCCCTTGCAATGGAGATTGCTTTGTGTTTTCACATGGTCATTAACTTTCTGATCATATATTATTGTTCTACGTTGACTCAATACATTGTGTTAGAGGTCTCAGTGTGGGAATGTGAGCAGTAGACATTTTACAGCATCCCAATGTTCCTCAGATTTTAATGAAAACAAAATTTCAATCTCCAAAATATTCTTGCAGAATAATGTAACAAAAAATGAGTAAGATTTTTTTAACTGAATCCTTATTATCAGATATTATTTTTGTATCACTTACGCAGACTGACTTTGACTATCAGGCTGAAGGTTCACTTCAAAGCAGTCTTCTGCAATGGAGTTTTCCTTCAGTCTCTCTGACTTTATAAAGGTAGTCATCATTGAAGTACATTGGGCTCAACCCTCATGTACAATGGACTCTGCAGATACACAATGAGCTTTTACCACAGTGACACATGCACAGGGTTTAGTATAGTCCAAAAAAACCTGGATGATAGAATTTAGCCAAAAGACTTTTCTTTTTTTTTTTTAAGTACCTGCTTTTTTGTGTTTGTGTTTTGTTTTGCTGGGTTTTTCAAAAATCTTGTATTACCAAGAGAATGATCACTGGTAATCACTAATAATTATATCTGAAATTATTCTTTTTTTCTGAGTAGGTAGTGTGAAAAGTAATAGGGAAGAGCACCACCTTATTCAGTTTTAGAAATATGCAGTGTAGAAGTTTCCCTCTGAAGCCTGCTGCCTTGGCATCAGTAAAAAGAAGCAGGCAACTGCAGAGTGCTATTTGCCTAACCTATATTAGACCCTACTTCTTTAGCATCTGCTGTACACAAATACACTCCTGCAATATTTGGCATGGAATCATTTTCTCATATTGCTTGTGGCCTTCATGCCTTCAGGATACAAGGTGGAAAAAAGATAGCCCTATCCTCCCCTCATTCAGTCTATGGTTTCTCTGTTGATGCTTCCCGCAAGCCTTGCTGAACAATACCAGTGGGTAAGGTGTAGGCTTTGCAATGAACAATCCTGCCTGGTAAGACTTGGCCTAAACCCACCAAATATGTTGTTTTCATGTTCAGATAAGTGAAGGTGATGTTACAACTTGGTGGCTTCTGTTAATCATATTTTTTCGAATAACACATGAACATGCTTGAGCCTTTTAAGTTTTAGTAAAGATTAATTATTTGAAGGGGTTTTCTTTTTGCAAAGATCACATCCACGATTCATTCATTAAGAAAATAAAACTGGCAGAACTTGTTCTTAAAAGGGGTTTCTGTTGGGGATGGGAAGATGAATGGCTCTGGACTAATTTTCTTTACCAGCTGTCATTGCCAAGAAGAAAAGATGTACCATCTGTTCATTAATTATGTGATTGCCTTTTAAGCAGGTACAGATTTCCTGGAAAGATTGAGTTAGAGGGTCTCTTGATAGGAGATATTAATCCCTATCTCCTATTCCCTGCTGTAGGATTAGGTGTTAGCAGTGGGAATGAGTTTTGCCACCACCACATCATAAGAGAAGAAACAAGGTGTCAGAGGGAGGGGAAGCCTCTTGCTGTGTTCACGGCAGGTGGGGTCAGCCTGAATAGACTGACTGGTTGCAGCCATGGCTCAGGTTTGGATCTGAGCCTTGGGCTGCACTACTTTCACTAGCCCTGCCCTGTGTATATATCTCTCCCACCACACAAGCCACCATCCTTGTACTATGTCATTCACTTAGGAGCTGTGTTTAGCCCCATTTAGGGTCAAAGTTATAATAAGAAATGTAGTAACATTTCTTGCAAGTGTTAGAAAAAGGACCAGAGGGAGAAAAATCCCTACAGTTTCCAGGGAATGGTCCCAATAGTGGTTTCATGATCGAGTGATTTGTGGATGCACAGAGATAAACTTGGGTGTTTGTATGCAGGCATGTGTGTGCATGTGCATGTCTATGCATGTGCACAAGAGAATAGCACATGTTGCCTTTCATTGTCAGTCTAATACTTTGGGTTCTTTCAAATAGGGTAGGAGCAGAAGTTTCGAACTTCTTCAGGCTGTGGTGGGTCTAAGCCAGTGTCCCATCTACTGCAACATAATTAAAGATGTTTGCCTAGCTCTCATCTATTTTTTAAGAAAAGTGGCTGTGCATTAAGCATAAGTATGATCAGAGGATCTTCCCTTTCAGGTTCTAGGCACTGTGTCTATGGTCAACAGTGCTTAGGCTGGACCCAATATTCAGCTGCCCTATTTTAGGTTACTTTAGGATACTTTATCTGTCTTGGTTACCTACAGAAGCACTCCAAAGCCAAAATATTGATTTTACACACTTTGGGGAATTAATAGAGTTGGAATCATTCTCTGAAACTCAGAATCTTTAGCTGGTACTTAGACACAGTCAATCTGAGTCTTGGTCATTACTTGCTGCAGGAATAAGAAAGAAAAGCTTTTCCCTCCTCAGTTCCAGGGCTGTTCAGATTTCTGTTAGCTTTGGCCTTTGTTCCACTCCTTTTTCTTTTTGCACTGACACACTCACTATCCCACAACAGCTATTCTGTTTCTTACTATTTGCCCTCAGTGGGCTATCTTTGGCAGACAGTTTCTGCTAAGGCAAAGAAGAAACTGCACACATGTTGAGGAAACTGTTTCTGATGGGAACAGAGTCAAAGCCAATTAAAGGGAGAATTTGTGCAGAGATTCTGTAGCCAAGTTTTGACAGTAAAAGTGTTTACAAGGTGAATTCTCTCCATCAGGGAGAAGAGTAGTTCCCGATGCAACTGTCCGTGTTCTCAAGAGAGAGGGGGCATTTTGTGTGTTTTAGGTTGTTCGAACAGAAATCAGCATAATCACCAGGGCTGAGAGGTGTGTGGACAAACTGTGATCCTTTGCACTTGCAGCCTGGCTGGACAGGATCTAGAATAGAGGGTGGTTCGTACATACCAGTTGCATCATGGCTGAGGAGTTTATAAAAACAGCACAGCCAAGATCTGCGATCTAAGACAGATTCAGTGAGAAGCTCATCACCTGCCAGCACTAAAGTTTATAGCTTTTTCTTTTTTCCTTGGGTCAGTGTCTTTATTAAGACCTTAAGTACTGCAGGGTGAGCATTCTTTAACATACATCCAGCTGCCAGGTATATGCTTATTTGTAACATACATATTTTCCAGTAAGAGGGGAAATTCAAATTGAAACTGAGAGAAAAAAATAAAAAGGTAAATGATTATTAAACCCCCCAAATTAGATATCTAACTGACACTTCAGATACTTAAATACAGCTGTAACTCTTAAGGTGCCTGCTTGAATGAACCTTAGAAGCATCCAGGTTTTTGTCAGTAAGATGTCTCTGTGCTTGCATATACACAGTATCAGTAAAATGTGTCTTCTACACTCTTACATAACCCCCAGCCATTCTTTAATATTTTTTTTTTTTTTGGAGGACTGTCTAGAACCCCTCATTTTCAAGTTAATATACAGGCTACAACCCAAACCAGAAATTTTTATCAAGCAAGCTAGAGAGAGAACCTCAGCCCACATTCACCTATAGAGCAAAGGAACTGCTTCCCTGGAGCAAAATACTCTAATTCAGATTCCTGTTATAAATCAGGAAGAAGCGGATATATGGGGCTCTTGTACACCAAATGACCGGTCTAATCTCTGCTGTTGATCGTAATGCCTTTGGTTTGCTCCTTGTGAGAAAGGCACAATCTGGGCTAGGCATGTAACTTGAAGTGAGTATTTAGTCATAAAGCCAGAGGTTGATTTTAACTACAGGTGGATTAGGGCAGCAGCTGAAGGCTGGAAATTGATAAACCCCCAGTGTTCACTCTGCCTACTTTGTCAATGGCAAAGATCACCCATCAGGCTTTTCCTTTCTCTCTGGTCAATGTTTAATTCCCTTTGCTTCCTTCCTCAGCAGAACGGTCCATTCTTGTCTTTGAAATAATACCTCTCACTCAGATCAAGCTTCTTAGTAGCCTCAAATTGGTGCTGTGGTATGGAGAGAAGCTATAAGATGGAAGAAGCTAAACTGTTTGATTGTTTGCTTGTTTTCACTAGTCCCCGCAATTATACGTAGAAGGCAGAGTTTTCTTAGTCACTTACTTATGTATAGTCACTGAACATTTTGTTCTGGGGCTAGTGGTTTCAGGGAAAGGAAAATTATTTGTGGTGCAGATAGTACAGTGCTTAATCTCCAACAGGAAGTAGAAGAAATACTGCTTAGGAAGTATGAAAAACTAAGTCATAGCAATATCCTTCAAGGATATCAAGACACAGGACCCAAGGAGGATCGATGCATTTTCTATATGCTCAGCTGTTTGTTAACAGTATTTTATTATGTTTTTTTTGAAGGATATGTCTCATCTATTAACGGCTTTCAGAGTAAATTTAAGTCGCAATAAAGCTGTTAAGATATAATGGAAAAAATTGGACAAAAGCTTAACTAAGTACTTACTTTCTATACAACAACATCCTCTGTGCTAGACAATGGTACTGGTGTTTGCCCTTTCCTACTTCTTCTCCATAGACTTATATTTCCCTGATGCTCTCTCTTTTTCTGCTAACACAAGTAAGATTTCCTGCCTTCATTTGTTGAAAGGAGTATGTATTGGCATTGAGGCTGTGCCATTTAAAAAATGTACTTGTTTAGCAGCAGGGCAGTTACGACTAAAGTCACTAGACAAGCGCATGCATATGAGCATATATAAAGATTCTTTCTTGTTTCTCTCACTGTAGGCTCATAAGCCTCTTTGAAACATGATTTTCTCTCAAAATGCTCAAACAAGAAGCTAGATTGTCTGTTTACTCCTTCTGTGACATATTTTGGCATTAACCTTTCTGTCTCTTAGTTTCCTCTGCTGTAAAACAAAGGTAATAAAGTTTAAAGTTTTTTTTTTTTTTTTCTCCCTAGGATTGTTTTAAGGTCTATAGTAATTCACAGAACAATTCTAGTTTCCCCAAGCTACAGATATTTTGGCTAAAGGGGATGTGTGATTTTCAGAGGTACTTGCCCAACAATTTATACATCTTGGACTCCTGTTAGTTATGTCATGTTAATCACCATAACATGGATACACATTGACATGCAAAACTTGTAAAAATTGCTGCTTTTGCCATTCTTGCTGGATGTTTGAGAAGAAGGTATATCCAATCCAGTAAAAAGTAGCAATCTTCTTTATAAGAGAGAAATGTGTATTTCCATAATAATGAAAATCTTACATTCTTCTGATAGGGAAGATTCATCTTTTTATTTGACAAATCTGCAAAAGCATCCTTATCCTTACATACACTAATCTTTATATCCTTCCTTTCATAGTGAATGAAATACATATGCTGCCACTAATGCTTCAGCAAAGCTCATACTGTTAGATATCGTGTTAACTGAGTACACCCTGTGAGGGAGAATTTCAATTAATAAGCAACAAGAAAGAGTCATCTGTAGAGGAAATGGTTAAAAGAGGCAGAAGTGCTGTAAAACAAAATCAGGGAACGCACATAATCCCAGCTTGATGCAATTACTCTAACATGAATTTAAAATAAAATTAAAGTTAACAGTTTAAACTGATGTTTGAGGGATTTTATAAAGATTTAGTTTCCCTTGGAACCACTGTGTTATTTGAGCCACTGTAATCTCGGAGCACAGTCCTCATAACTTCTCTCAAGCACTGTTACTACTAGATTATGCCCACAGGTTAAGTTACAAATGTCTAAAAACTTTAAAATTATTAAACCTAGATTAAAGTGTTCAGTGAATATGGTGTTATTTTAGTCTCCTGCCATATCCTACATTTACTATAAAACTGTTATATTGGCATTCTAATAAAATGTCATAAAGAAAGTATGTAAGGAGGTGTTTTGGGTTTGTTGCAGTCTGATGGAAGCCAGGTTAGCATGGCAACCGAAATGTGTAAGAGAAACACTTAAATGTTTTTCATAAACTGCAAACCTTGTAAGAGCTTTAGAGAACATGGACTACTGGGCAGTGCATTACTGAAGATTACTGCCATATATTCTTGATGCTTCATCTTAGGTAACTTCTACAAGACTCAAAACTTCATTATCTCAAGTGAATAACTTAATTTCATTCAGTCACACTCTCACCCACTAGAGCTCACAGATGTCCCTTTGACCCCAACAGCCACATTTAAAAAGGAAGAAACAGTTTATTCCTTGAACCTTGGGGGCAAAGTTATTACATGCTGACTGATATTTAGAAAGTTTCAAAGCAGAAGAGACCTTCAAGATCCTTTGGAACATCTTGTTTGTCTTAAGATTCCCCACATCTTAAAAAATATCTTATCCTGGTGCCTACCCAAGGAATATACAGCAATAACAGAGTCCATAATGTCCATAATGCCTCATCTACTGAATATGCTCCCATTATTTTCCTATCTGTAATGCACTTGTTCTTTGTTCTGGCACACAGATGTTTCAAAGTTCCTTATTTAACTCAATAAAAAAAAAAAATCTCATTATTAGACCTCAGTTGTTGTTCACAAAAATAGAAAGGTTTATGATGTCTGGAGTATAACAAAAATTTTACCACGTGGCATATTCACAAGGAGCTATAAAGACAGTCCACTTTAACTAGCAGGTCATGTCAACATTCCCATTTGAGACACCCAAATCAGCACTCTATTCCTGCTACCATGCAATAAACAAGTTTACTCAAGCTCAGTTTTGAGAGAAAGAAAATGGCTCAATAAAGTTCCTTTCACTTAATGAACTCCAGATGAGTCCTTTAAAAATGCTTAGTGCAATTACCTGTGATAAGGCTGTTTTGTTTGTTTTCTCAGTTCCAAAACCTCTACTGAGAGTATAAGTATCTAAATTATTATATTCACATACAGTACAACAATATAGAGTAGACCTCAGCTGATTGAAGAGGAAAATACAAGAAGCTGCTCTGCTTCAAGAGTCAGCGTGGTCATTCACAGACCAATGAAAAGGATGTCTAAAAAAGATATACTTCTCATCAGAGAATCAGCCAATATATTTTGAATTGGTCATCAAGATTTGGACAGTTTATCAGAAAAAGTGCTAAAAACATTGCATGAGGGCCAACACCTCAATGATCCATAACAGAAAATCTTGAGAAATAGAAGGAGCCTGAGTATATCCAGGTAGATAGGAAAAATCATAGAATCACAGAAAGGTTTGGATTGGAAAAGACCTCAAGATCACCTAGTTCCAACCTCTCTGCCATGGGCAGTGGCACCTCTTTCCTAGACCATCTTGCCCAAGGCTGTGTCCAACCTGACCTTGAACACTGCAAATGGAATTAATTGAAGAGAAAAATTAATTAAAATGATTGAAAAATGCAGCTCATAACTGACCACAATTTTCACTGAAGCCAATATGAATTTAATAAAATAATTTCTGCTTAAAAGCATTTACCAAAACATTACAAACTATTTTAAACATTTTTTAGTTTATATCCACTCCTCAAAAACCCCACACCAACCTACTGAGCATTTCATTTTGTGACAATATTTAGAATTTGACAAACTTCAATTTTTGATTGAGGGTACAGACCATCCAAGATAAAAGGAAAGTCATTTTTGGTTGGAACAAGATGGTGAATAATCAGTTATCCACTGTTGCTTGATGGCTTTTGTTTTTGACAGGATGGAAATCCAAAACTTTCAGATTAAAACACCTGAAAAGCAATTGTGGACACAACCTCAATTTCAAACACAGTTCTCAGCTGCACAAATGAAACTAAGGAGGTAAATATAGGCAAGTGACTTCAAACTGCCCTTTAATCGCTATGTAATTTGAGCAAACTTGTTTTAACTATGGATTTAGAGCTCCTGTTCCCTTACTGCCTATCTCTCTGATGACAGGTGAGCTTTGCCTGTGCTTAGGAATCTTAACTGATGCACAGCAACCAAAGCACAAGCATTCAAGCATTGTGTAAGCACAAGACTGAAGCTAAATACCATGCTTTGTTTGGAGTTTTTAAAATATGAATTAATGAAATTCCAATTATTTGCAGCACAAAGCAGAAAAAAAGTATTAAACCAGCATCTGCAAGCCAATCATATCACCAAAATAGAACAAACCATAAAAATACTGCTAGAGGAAACACATTATAAAGGCAAGGGTCTTCTTCCTGTCAAGTCTACTGCATTTGTTTCCAACCAAGTAGTGGCAAGGATCATTTGAAGTCCCGTCTGTGACTCACATAGTCTTACAGAAAGGGAATGTAAAATGTGCCATAAAAGTTTGTAAGTTTTCAACAGAGAACTGAAACATGCTGGCACTGATGGGCCTGGTACATCCTTTGGATCATTAATGGGCAAAATGCATTGCATTTGAATGTCCTGTTTGGCTAGCTCAGAGACACCACTGTTTCTGTAGGTACTGCTGGCAGAACTTGAAATTCTCCTTATTGATAAAATATAACATTTCATGAGCCATGAATATCACTGATATAGCTGGTAGAACTCACCATGAGTTAAGTCATGATGCACTTTTAGGCAAATGACTTCTAGATTTCTAGGCTACTTATAGAGTCATAGAATCATAGAATAGTTAGGGTTGGAAAGGACCTTAAGATCATCTGGTTCCAACCCCCCTGTCACGGGCAGGAACACCTCCCACTAAACCGTATCACCCAAGGCTATGTCCAGCCTGGCCTTGAACACTGCCAGTGATGGAGCATTCACAACTTCCCTGGGAAATCCATTCCAGTGCCTCACCACCCTTACAGTAAAGAATTTCTTCCTCATATCCAATCTAAAC
>JANRGW010027109.1:30890-60608 GCA_024733675.1 Psilopsiagon aymara | reverse complement strand
CCGGCCCCGCCGGCAGCTGCCCGCCCCGCGCCGCCGGCGACAGCTATAGCTGAGCGGGGAGGGGAGGTGCGCGGCCGGCCCCGCCCGCCTTTACCTTCCCCGCCGGGGCGGGGGCCAGCGCTGCCCCGCCCGGAGCCCTCCTGTAGGTCCTGCTCGGCCTCCTCCGGTGCCGTGGGTCCGGAGGGGACGGGACCTTGGAGGTGGGCTCAGCTCCGCTCCCCGGTTCTGCCAGGAGAAACCCGGGCTGGCACCGCCGCATCGCTCGCTGCACGACCTCCTGGCACACCATGACAGCCTCTGAGAGTCTCCAAGGCACGTAAAGGGAAAGCTAGCTCAGAAGAAATGACGGCTTCTCCTCCTCCTTAGGTTTTAATGATGATTTTTTCCAAATACACATAAGTGTTCTTCATTCCAGTTCTTAAAGGGGCCTACAATGCTGGAGAGGGGCTTTTTACAAGGTCATGTAGTGACAAAACAAGGGAGGAATTGCTTTAAACTGATAGAGGAAACACTTAGATATTAGAAAAAATTTCCTTATTATGAGAGTAGTGAGATACTGGCACAGGTTCCCCAGAGAAGCTGTGGCTGCCCCATCCCTGCCAGTGGTCTAGACTAGGCTGGACAGGGCTTAGAGGAATGTGGTCTAGTGGAAGGTGTCCCTGCTCATGGCAGGGGAGTTGGAACTGGATGAGTGTTAAAAGGTCCCTTCTAACCCAAACCCGTCTAGGAATCACGAATTCTTCCCCTTGGTTGCTTCATCAGGCTATGCCAAATCCTCACAAACAGCAAAATTCTGAACTGTTTTCAGCATTCTTTCAGTGTCCTGTTATAATCTATTCTTCTTCAAGACCCTCAAACTCCATCATCTCCTTACAGCCTGGATAGCACAACTACTCTCTTAACACACTACAAACCACTGTGACTTCATTTGCAGCATTTAACCCCAAATGCTCAGTAGTACTTTCAGAAAGGTGTTGCACATGCTCCATTTGTCTGTATTTATTTTAAAGTAAAAACAGTAGCAAGATCCCAAATTCCCACACATTGTAGCATGCATCTCTAGATCTTTATTACTGCCATGCAATACTTTATTATTATGATGACATCTCGGTTAAGCCTTTTAGATTTCCCTAGACAGTAATTCCTGGAATTGACCTTTTTCTATTTTTTTTCAGTACTGAAGTTAGTGACATTTGTCAAATCAGCCATTTGCAATCTACCTTGTCCTACCCAGTATTTCCCAGTGTGCTGGCAGAGGTTCCATAATTGCATCAAAATGCCTGAGGGGAAAAAATTATGTTACTACCAATTGATTTTATTCATATAAGTTTCCTTAAGTATTTGTTCAGGGTCACAACACCAGCCATATTCACAAGGTCTTCACATTTACTAGTTCCTAATGCCAGATGTTTCTCCACTCTGCGATCACACAGAGCCTCCCTCCAACTCACTCAACTTGGTAAGTTTGAGCAACTGTTGTTCTGAACACCTGTTCCAAGACAACTGTAATTAGGGAGTTTCAGCAAGGTCCTGGGATTTGGGAATTCAAGGCATTCCAATGCTGTGCTGCTAACATTAGCAAATTAATTTAGGAGTCAGTTCAACGAAGAGTCTGATCCTGTAGAATGGAGGCCCAAATAATGTGAAGGAAAATGTGCCAACAGTAAATGCTGAGTGTAGGGACATGCTGATGCTTCCACTCCATCCTCCTGGGCTTAGGCACCACAGCAAGGCATTCCTGATGACTTGGGAGCTAGAGACTTGAATCCTCCTTCATAACCTGCTTTGGGAAAAGTAAGCAGATCTCTCTAAATTCTTTTAAAATGTCCCAGAGAAGGAGTGCCGAGCTGTGCAGAAATAAAAATCAGTGATGGAAGCGTTTACCTGGGAAGTGCTTGATTAGCTCTGCAGCTGAAAAATGCTATGCTGGCTCCAGCGGAAGAGCCCAGGCCAGCTGAGCACTGGTGCAACTGAGGACTTGAGTACTCCCATAGGAGAGGGGTATCCAAGGGAGGTGTCCTTCCCAGGATTAAAAAAGAGAACCACACAACATGCCATAAGAGAAGCATGACTGCCTTCCTTTCCAACTCTGTGTGCATGCAGATACAGACCAAAGGGATGTCACCTGGGGCATGGGGACAGAAGCTGCAGCATCCCCAGTCACTGCAGGCTGTAGAGACATGGTCTTCTCTTCCCTTCTTCTACTTCCATGGACATCCATGTCACCCCATCATCAATTAAATGCAATGAGAACGAGAACATCTTATTACAATCAAGTTCAACATGCTGATTATTTCATAGCAAACACTGTCAGTATACGAAATACTGCATTGAAACGTAACACAGCATCATATTATATACCTCACTGCTTCATGAATAATGGGAAAGCAATTAGAAAACACATGCCAAGGTCTAATAAGAAAAAAATAAATGCAGGTTCGGGTGTCAAAGTGATAAAATACTAGAAGAAAAATTTGCAGCTCCTTCCCTTCTGAAAACACAGAGCTATTAAGCGCTCTCCAACTATGGCTTAACAAGTACCTGTTCAGCCATATGTCACTTTCAGGTAGATCCTCTCTTGCCTGTGGTAATGCCACAATGTGAAAATCCTCACTAACATCTAGCTACTGCTCCTCTTTCTGACAAAATCAGATAAATGTAACACTGTTCTTGGCAAATCTGTATTTTCTTTCTCTCCTCTTGAAGGCTTACAAATAACTTCATTTGCTCAGTGCTACTAGAAAGTGTAAATGTATCTCATTCAGACTGCTCTCTTGTTCATAGCATGTAATTATTACATCTGCTTTTTTGTATGAAGACATAGAATTATTAACTATGTAATTAAAGTAGACAAGGTTATTCTTCAGTTTTTAAAAATAATCTCTGGAACACATTTGATCACACTTCACAGAAGTGATGAAGAAAACAGTATCTCCTGTGCTTGCCAAGAACAAGAAGCAAAGTCTATAGATGGCAAGAAATTTGCAGTTCTTAATGAAAAGTCCATTCTGATTTTAAATAAACATTTCTGATTAAAATATGGTTAGCTGTTTAATATAATCCCCAAATATACTTTTCATCTCACTACATAAAATGGAAAGGCTTTTCCATTTTCATTAAAGCTTTAAAGGGGTACAGCAGGAAGGATGTTCCACATTTTCTCACTTCCAGTAAAATAACAGAGCAGAATCCAGTGGTTTATTGTACATCCTTTCTCTGTATCTCACCGCCTTTGGAAAATCTAATGTGTAAACTTACTTTCAAGCAGGTGATAAAGCCAAACTCATCTCTCCCTCAGCAATGAGAACAGGACAGCTGGTACCCAAGTGCTGGAGAGGAGTGACAAAATCTTTGAAAACATATATACTCAGTATGACCAGGTGTAATGGTGACAAACATATTTCACTATGACCCTGCTGCTGCCAGTGGACAATTTCCCCATCCAACTGCCCACTGATGTTCTTGTGCATGGTGAATGGTTTTACCAGACTTTCTTTTGAAGCAGTACAACTCAGTTCATCGCAGCTAACACACACGTACAGGCTTTTCCCCATCCCAGGAGCATGTTCCCAGAAGGAAGGAAGAGAATACTAATTACCAACTCTTAAACATGACCAGCCTCTCCTTTTGTTTCTATCCCATTGTTAACAGCCTGGGCTGCTCGCTTTGGTGATTTCTCTGAAGCGCAGCCCACAGTAGAAGAGCCATGCTCCGTGTTCTCATGAGCAATGCCGAAATCGAACTTCATTTGTCCTAATTAGTTTGTCCTTGGTGTACCATGGTTTTTATTAAGTCGAATTTTTTGTTTGATTTTCAGAAAAGCAAAGTGCCTGACCTTGCAGTGAAACAAAATGGAGCTCTGGTTATAAATGAATAAAACCACTTGTCTTGTGTGTACCTCCTACAACAAATTACATAAATTTGTATTGGGCAGATTTCTATCAGAGATTTGGTAGTGTTAACTCTTGCACTTCCATCACACAAATACAGAGCCACTACCAAATCACCTACAAAGGACAAGGCAGAGCCACAGTTTTCATTTAAAAGTTCACGGAGATGTCAGTCTGCAGTTTTCTGTTCTTTTCCCCATTGTAACTTTTTTTAGCTGCATCTAAATTATTCCTTGACTAACACAGGTACTAAGGGGTTTTTCAAGCATTATTTTGCTCAGCATTTGTTGGGTATTTTGGTTTCTCCTTTCCTTCTCACATCTACTATCGTAATTGTACTTTTTATCTTTTTAGTTGAGAATCTGTAATACATAAACATTAAAACAATGAAACCCTCCCACAATAAGTCTGCCATTTTAATTATGTATGTAACAACCTTAACCCCTTCCTTCCTATTCCTTAATTGCCCACCATCCCAAATAACATATGTGCATGAGTTTAATCATTGATGCCAGGAGGCATTGTGCAGTTAAACACATCTAGTCTAAGAAATGCTACCTACAATTAACATATTATTAGATAGCAAAGTCTAATCAAACCTCTACTCCTTCCAGAAAAGGACGGCTGGTATAGAATACACTTTTAAGTGAACATGAATATAATGAGCGCTCTTGTTCTTATTTGGACCAAATCTAACCAAAACCATCAGGCTGAGATGATGTACAAGATTGTTTTCCAACAACATGCATGAAACAGTATGGTTGCATAGTTTACTGCTGATGAACTACATTAATAACTCTGCTTCAAACTTATACACCCAACAAGTTGGGTTAAAAGCCAGAACCTTCATTCTCATTTAATACCTAGCTTAGCTATGGAAGAAGTGTTTCTCTGGTTTGCTCAGGGAACAGGGGGTGCTGGATGGTGTCAGTGATGCTCTAGTGAGAGCAACGTTACACTTGTTTGCAATATTCCCTTTGTATTCAGCCTGCAAGGCATCTCTACATTTGTACCATTGGACAAAGATTGTAGCCTACATGGATATTTGGCCCAGCAAAGGAAATCACACTATTATGTGGTCTATCACCACAAGATAGACCATCAGTAGCTGCTGACATTGATGATGGTGCAGTGAGATAACTAATGAGCAGCAGAGCTAAAGGAAAAACTGTAAAGGCTGTTCTGACTTCAGAAGTCCTATCTCTAACCAGGATGATCCTATCCTCCCATTATTTCATAGAGGAGTGAACACAGGACACAATTCTCAAGCAGCACAAGCTTGCCCAAAATTGAAAAAGGTGAATTGAAACCTTACCCCCTCCAGGCTTCCCATTCCCTATGACAGTTCTCATTTCAACGTTTTTCCCCTTTCCCCAACAATCTTCTATCCCCAGTTCAATATAACATTTTCAGGGTGAGGAGACACACAGAAACCTGTTGCTCCATGGAACATACTCCATTTCAGAACATTTTTACCTTCATTTCTTGACAAGACGCGTGTGGGCAGATTTGCATCAGGAACAACAGACAAGTGGATGATAACTAAAACCAAAATAATTTTGAAAAGGAAGTGCTCGCATAAGAGATACCACTTAGGGTAAAATTGGAACTTCTGGACAAGCCCCCCTAGTGCACCTCAAGGAATAGAAATGCATCCCATGCTGCCACCCTTGACATGCTGCTCTGCAGCAAGTTTTGTGGAAGAGCAGGAGTGTGACTGCTTGAGGAAAAGGCCCTTCCCTGGGTTCCTTGCGCTAACAGGTAACATCTATAATGTCAGTGCCATGGAAACCTGCACAAGAAGCAGTAAATTACTTTTAATACGCTACTGACAAATTACATGCAAAAGCTTATTAAAATGATAACTAGACTGGGGGGGAAACCAACCAGCCTTTTTTTTTTTTTGGTTTGAGTTATGATAGAACACTGATGATGCATCCAGTCAAGAAAGTTTCAGTGAAAACTAAATCTAGTTCCACTAAAGTGGAGAGGAAAAACTCCTCTCAAATTGAAGAGGATTTATCCATCCGAATGTAGCATCCGCCAGCTGGAACAAGTAGGAATATAGGTTGCATCTATCCAACCCCCTCCAGGTTACATTATACGTGTTATTTTACCAAATTTATATATTCACATAGTTCAAAACCTCTGGTTTTATTCACATCATGCACATCAAGAGTGAGGAAATATCACAACAAAATTGATAGACCTCTTAATTAGCAGCCCATCCTAAGGGATTTCAAACCATTTAGTGAATAGCGACCAGTGCATTATCAAAGGTTTGACTCATCCAATCTGATGTAAGGTCTTGCAGAGATGGCTTCGTTTTAGAAGGGATTTGCTGAGCTCAGGAAAAGTTACCAGACACCTGGTAACAAAAAAAAAAAGGTACTTTTGTCCCAAGTAAGACATCTTGCCTGGGACAGGATGCCTAATCTTCTGGCAGATCGGACACGGAGGGAAGAGAACAGAGGGGTGGGAATGTCGCCTCTAAAGCTGGAGCCAGGCATGAGCCTACCGCGCTGTTATGGACAATGTTCCTTATACTGTTTTGAACAGATGCTTCATCAGTAAGTCAAGTCTAAACACCAACCAAATACCAGTTTGGACACACAAACCCTATACATACATAACACATATATGAGAATCCTAGTAGGGTAGTGGACTAATGGACTAAATAATTCCAGTGAATGAAGACTTGTTTATGAAAACCAACATTATAGATACTTGCATGCCAAAGCCAGAGTACCTTATTTAGGATCGCAGTACATACCTACTAGAAATTGTAAGGCTTGTTGACACAAATCAATCCCTACCACTTAGAATACAGATAATGGCAGTATATTTAAATATCTAACAAGTTTCTTCCACTTTCCCCCTGCATTTATATTTGCATTTATGAAAGAAAAGTACTGCATCAGAATACTAATCATATTGCTCTATCATACCTCTCATGCCAAATGCTCTATCCAGCTTTTTCACACATCACATAGCAATGCTGTCAATGTTATCTGTGTTGAACCTGTTCATGTGATTTAATACTGATAATGCTGTCTGTCTTCAAAACACACTTGAGACCTTTTGTTTCCATCTAGGCCATTGAAAAATTAATTGCTTGGGCACTTTATATGCTATTATGTTTGGTATTATATGGTGGCTTTGAAATCTGGAACAATGCATTTCAAACTGCCAGGTTTTAGCCACCTTCAATAGGCATTATGTAAATAAATGGCATTATAGCTACTATTGATGCAGAATAAAAAAGCCCAAAGAAACAAAACCAACGAAATAAAAAAAACACTGAACCCATTTATATTCTCTCAACCCTTTTCTCCATACTGCTTATCTTGTTTGCCTCCAGCCCTCAACCACAGCTCCTGTTTAGGAAGTAGCCAAGTTTACTATGGTATGTAACAAAGCCTACTGTTAAAGCAGCAGCATATGGGCTCAAATCCTGTGAACACTGGCCTTTTCTTGTTTTGGTTTTTTTTTCAGGTTACCAATGTTGCTCAACAGCCACAAATTTGGTGAACTGTTTTGAGATACAGTAAAAGTACAAAGTACAACACCTGAATTCAAATGGAACTTCTGTGATTTAGAACTCTCTATGCATGCCTCTAGTGCTGTGGAAGTGAGAATAAAGAGCAGTGAGTGCCCTCCCTCCTCCTCCCAAAGCCAACAGTTGGGGTTCACTCACAGAGTTGCTGGGAGCAGCTCCTGCTGAAAATATCTGAGCTGAGGCAGAAGTTTGTATTAATGGGTCATTAGTTGAAACAGCACTTCAGGATCTATTGAAAAGCACATTAGGGGCAGAGAGGGGGAGAAAAGCCAGTTACTCACATCTTACTGTGCTTCTAGAGCATTCAGTGATTGCAGATTTGGGTTCCCAGCTATCCACAATCACTGATACTTCACCTTTGTCTCTAAACTTCATCAGGACTCTGACACACCAAATGCCAGAAAAAAACAAAAGAACAATAAAACAAGGGATGGAGAAAAAAAAAAAACCCACCACACTTCGAGGTACTGTGAGGCAAATGTGCTCCCAAGTTAGACGTTTGCATGGCATGGTTCACAGTAGAACAGAAATAGCGTATCTTGGGGATTTAAGAGTCTCTGGAAATGGATAACACCATAAAAACAATTGCCAACTGGAAGTACTTCTAGGGCTGGCTGGAAAACAAGAATCTTATTTTGTAATTTGTTTTGCTCCACATCAGGACAACATTGACCTACTGAAATTTTGTGCAAGCAAAACAAAATCTATGGACATCCCAGAACAGCCAGCATGTCAGTAGTTACCACTTACTTTGGTCATCTACATCCCAGGTCAGTGTTCTAACTAGAGCTGTCTCTTTCACCTTGCAACACAAAGTCTTGCAGTCTGTTTCCCACTCTGTTCATCCAAAAATGCTACGAAACCTTAAAGAAACTGCCATCAGAATGATACATTCCTGTAAGTACATTATATTGCTGACCATAGCAATTAGAAAAAGAGTCAAAAAAATCCCAAACTGTTCCAAGAACCATTTTACAGTTCCCTAGTCACCACCCCTATCCCCCCTCTCCAAACACTGCTTTCTACAGCTCCAGAATCTTCGTAGAATGGGTTGGAAGGGACCTTAAAGATCTATTAAACAGTAGCCCATAAATCTATATGAAAAGTTCGCATTAAACCTGAGCAGGTGCCTTCTTGATGAGGAGGGTAACAATGGAACTTCTCAGAACATTTTAGCATCATTCAGACCTAACAAGTGTCTAAAGAGCAAGCTTTAGTGCAATTGAACAGGTAGTTCTCTAATGAGACTGCCCACTCTGCTCCTTACCTCTGTTTCTGGGGAGGACTGGCAGCGCTCCTCCTCTCACCACCCCAGCATTCACCGCGCCACCTCCTCCTCACGATACTGCTGGTGCTGAGACAACAGCTGCTGCAAGGAAAATGGCAGCAGAGCCAGAGCACGATGAAGCTGCTGACTCAGGCACTTGGTCCTTGCTCCTCTTTGCTGCCTTCTGCAGCCTCAAGTGTGAAACATGAGCTAAGCCCAGACTGGCTTTTTAGCTTCTGCACTGCTTCATGGCCAACGTAACATAGCAAGGACTTGACCTCTCATCCATGAATCAAAAGTGAAAAGCACAAGCAGAGAGACCACTGCTCAGAGGCAAACAGTGCTAGGGATGTTCCTAAGACATGCCCTCACCAGTTCTTCCTACATCAGCATGGACAAGAACACATCATTTTAGCCTTCCTATGGCTTCCTACCACTAACCATGGCTTCGGGTCAGTCAGCGTGTACTGGGCATCAGGGCTATGCAGAGGATTTTCTATGGGGAGCTCCTGGAGGCCCAGTTTAGGAACCACCTTGCAGGGGAGCGAGATGACAGAAGATTCATGAGGAAAAGCAAAAGGAAAACTGATCCATTCACTGGTAATTGCTCAAAATGGTCAAGGGAACAAAAGGTCGGAGTGTTCATGGTCAATGCTTGAACTCCTGACAGAAAGCACTGTTGCTTGTGTTCCACATTTCCTAAACAGCCCAAGTGTATGACAAATATTAAGCTATTTTTAACTCCATGCACTAAGGACTGCATGATCCATGTACAGTAAATAATCAAACAAGAATAAATGGGTAGGCATTATTTTTCCCTCCTTATTTCGCAGCTGCTTTGTACACTGAGTTATGGTAAGCTTTTCTCTATTAGCAGTTCCACTATCCTTATTCCTCCTAATTTCCTCCTTTTCAGCACTTATATTAAAGATACATTCTCTTTATTGGAGGTAGGCAATGTAATGAGCTAGCTATTTTCGCAAGTTCCTGGCTAGCATCCAACAGTTCTCTATCCCCCACTGCCACCTTGAGTAGGTTTTAAAGCCTCAGGATTTCCAAGAAAACATTCCACGACTAAAACGAAATCTATGCTGTGAATCTGAAATATTTATGGTATTTGGGGCAGGGGGTTTTGGGTGGTGAAAATGGAGAAGACTGCTGCAGAGACCTCTGGGGAAGAGATAGGTGTGATGCAAAGTCCTTGAATCTAGTTAGCAGCAGCCATCGAGCTTCAGTCAAGTATGTCACGATCTTTTAAGATCAAAGGAACAAGCTGACTGCAGATTTTAATGTCTTTAACAAACAACATTCCTGGCCTAGCTAAGTGAGATTTCCTTCTGGCACAGCTTTCCTCTCAGCCTGGAAGGGGAAAAGCAGTTCACAGAGATCAGAGGAACGCAGGCACTGCCCAAGGTACTGCCCTCGAGAAGTTGCCCATGCACAAGGACAAGTTCCCAGACAGGTGAGGGTGGAACAGATACAGAGGGGGAGTTTGGAAAGGAGGAGACAGAAATTGTGGCAGATGGGCTCCAGTGTGCCCATGGCCAGCAGAGAGAGGGGTGGATTGGGCTGGGAAGGGCTGTGGAGGGGAACAGGGCATCAGATGCTCACGCAGTTCTGCCACAGGGTGCCTATCCCAACACTGAATGCAGAGGACTGCTGCAGCCCTCAGAGGTCACACGCACATCCCAGTGAAGCTGCTAGAGTAGGGATCAGGCAGCATGTCCTCAGGTCCAGAGGGTCTGGGCAGCACAGAGCTGAGCCTGTGGCATCCCCAGATGCTGCCCAGCCCCAGCTCCACACCTCGTGGGCTCTTCAAGGATCTGGCCAGAGCTCAGAGCTCCAGGACACCAGCCCAGCTCACAAACCCTGGCAAGACCACACTGGCCAGCTACTGTGGGTACAAACAAGCAGAGTGCTCAGCAAAACTTCCCAGTGCTGCAGACACCTGTACAATTATGTGCATCTCCAAAACCTGGGACACCCCACTTCCAGCAACAGCACTGAGGCTCTGTGTACTGTGCGCACAAATGGGGGGACCAAAGGCACTCAGCAGACTGAGCCTGGCCAGCAAGTTGGCTATTGGAGGTCTCACATACCCCAGTGAGCTATCACATTTAAAAGCTCTTCCTGCAGTTTAAGTGAGTAGGAAAACATGGAGACCAGATGCAACTCCCAGGACTAGACCCTGACTTTACACTTCTACATTGGCAAGGGATAAAAATTGCAGCTTTACTCCACCTAAGGCACTCTGATATCTTTGAATCAGTAGAAAGAAGCAGCCATAAAGTGTAGCATCAACTCTGGACTGACCTGAAAACTGCGCAGTACTGTAACCAGTGGCCTCTTCCTCCCTTTCCTAAAGTAGAGTTTTGACCCAAATTAATCAGGTCAGAGCGTGCTGGCTCCTGGATGCTGTGAAAGCCACCAAAAAAAGAATAAAAAATTAGAGCTTTCACAGATGCTCACAGGAAGATTAAAAATACACAGGTGCTGAGGCTGGACACAGCATCACCTTTTCACCTGCTAAAAGGAACAGATTTTAGCATAATCACAAACACAAGGAGCTGCTAAAACTGATGCCAGTATCCGAATATTAGTGATTTTAGGAGCTCAGGGCTTCTATGACAGTGAAGTCCTCAGTCATTGCACTGGAAAATGTGGTTGGCATTTTGATAGTGACTGCAGTTGTAAAGACAGAATAAGTAATTATCAGTGTTAGGAAATTGTTAAAACCCACCTCACATCATCTGTGAATCAGCTGCTTCATCACTCGATGCAGTTCACAAAGATTAAACATGCCACGACAAAGCCCTCTGAAGCATGGGCCCAAGCCCCACAAGCAGCTGACCACACAGCAGGGAGGAGGACAGAGCAGCTCTTGTGGGATGCTTCCCTCTTTTGCTTCCAGGGGCACTGCACATCCCACACGCCACATACCCTCCAGCAGAGCCATGGCCTCCACCAGCCTCCCCATCCGGTGTAACCCCCTGCCTTGCACCAGGTCAGGGGGAAACACAGCCCATGGGGGCTGCACAGAGCTGCTGACCCAGCCACAGATATACAGTAGGAACATCTTGGTCGAGAACAAGCAGAGATATTTATTAGATCTGTAAGTATAAAGAAAGTCCTTGAGGAGCTACACCAGACTGGAGAACAAGACATGCTGCTGTGCCAGGGCTACACCCCCCAATTTAGACATGTTGCTGGGACAAATGCCACTGCACACAGAGCAACACATGGCAATGACTGTGGCGGAAAGGGGGATGCCTTTAAAAAAGCCCCCAAAAAAACCCAAAAACCAAAACCAACAAAAAAGCACCACCAACAAAAATGCCCCAAATAACTGAGTCTCCCAAGGCTGATAGCTGGCAGGCACTTTGGTGTATCATTTTGCAGGCCACGTCCCCACAAGGACCACACTCCTCAACCTTGGAGCAGTCTGGCTGGCACAGAACAAGTTGGCCCAGTAAGCAGACGTCCCATACCCATTGGAAAATCCCTTTTGCAGACTTCACACAGCTCTTTTAACAAGATGAGTCCGTCACCAGTGAGAAAGTGCACTTTCCACAGAGAACATTCCAGCTTCTCCTCCACGTTTTCCGGAGGTCCCTCTTCCACCATGATGAGCAGAGACTGATGTAAACCATGTACAGCTGTGCGTTGCTTTTCCTGGCATGCTCTGGCCTGTGTCATGGCACAGTTTGTTGGTTCAGGCACTAGAAGCATGGTAGGGTTTTCTTCCTTCGAACTGGGAATAAAGCAAACGTGCTATTCCCAGGTGAGCGTACCAGTCACAGCACACCATTAGCTCTGCAGTTGACAAAATGCTTGCTTTTTCCACATAAATTTCAGCTTAAAGCATAAGAAAAAAGGATATATATTTCATGTTTGAGAAAGATTTAACTTCTTTCTCAATAAACGGCACAGCACCTGTAAATTGTTGTTTCCCTTCTCCCCTGGCCAACCACTATGCCAAGGCTGATCTTTCTGCACAGCTGCCATTTCACCCTGCAGGATGAGAATTCCTCCTTGTCCCTCCTTACCAAAATAGTTTAATCCAGGTAAGTAAAAAATTCTGGAAGCCAAATATAGATTTTTCTTGGACAGTTCCAGCACAATAGACTCACGAGAAAAGTTACAGCCAAGTGGGAGGCAGCCTCAAGTGACTTCAGTACCACAACACTAACTTGAGTTGCTGCCCTTGGGCTGCTTTAGACAGCTGTCCCCACCCACTTCTCAAAGTGCAATGCATTCCTAACCAGTAAGCAACAAGTCTCCAGCACATGAGAAAGAAATCTAGACAAAAAGCAACAACCTCCCTGCCTCCCCTCCATCTATAGTACCTCTGTATTTTTGCCCAGCCTTCCTCCTGTAACTGGCAGGTAGTCATACCCATAAACAGGACAGCTGAATCAAGTACTGTTACTCAGGCCCCCTCTTCATAGGGCCCTGATATATGGCCAGGCACTGTTCTAATGACAGCACCCCAGATCCATACTGGCTGTGTACAGTGCAAATCTGCCAGACACATGAATAATTCAACTACGGAACTGCTTGTGCCATCTCCATAGTAATAAATGCAGCGTTAATGCAGCATATTATATATAAGCATTCCAAATCTCTTTAGAAGATTAGATTTTATGGTGGTATTAGAGGAACGTTGATTAATAAACATGCTAGAAAAACAGCACGAGGGATGGGGGTATCACCTTCATATATATCACTTGGAAGCTCCCACACACACACTGCCAAAACCTTGACGCTTTGAGGGGAAAAGCGGCAACCAATTTCTCCTGACTGTCCAGACACCCAAAAATGAGGTTAAATAACACAGACCACACATAATCAATTCTTCAGTGGCTGTCACAGAGTTTTTCCTTCTCTGCTCTCAGGCACACCACACTCTAGATGCCAAAGGACTGTTTACAACACTGTCATTTCTGCTGATTTCTGAAAGCACAAACCTCCACTATCCTCGGTAGCAAATACACATTAGAAAGTGCTGAATGACTTATCCCCAACTCCAGGAGTAAGAAATTACTTACAATTATTTTCCACTCAATTTGGTTGACTCAAGTTTGCCATACAGTCACCTAATTAAAAATAATTTAGTTAACATCTCAAACAGTTCAGTCAAAGCTGGGACCAAAAATACTTCATTAGCAGGGCATGAATATGAATTGTTTTTAAAATAATGCCTGAATGTTTTGACAAGCAAAAGGAAGCAGCTGCACCAATGGAAGTGACCTTGTGCCTAGCACATTGATGGACAGAATTTTTTACCCTGCCAATGGCTTGCTTCTTTAATCTTCTTCACCTCAAAGGGGATAAATAGAATATTATTGAACGCTTTCATGGTTTGTGTTTTTATCCTGTAGTTGGTTTTCCCTTGCATGCCCAGTAAAGGGCAACAAAGATGATGAAGGGTCTGGAGCACAAGTATCATGAGGAACAGCTGACAGAACTGGGTTTGTTAAGCTTCTCTACTACTAACCTGAAAAGAAGCCGTACAGACGTTGGGGTCAGCCTCTTCTCCCAAGTAAAAAGTGATGAGAGCAAGCAGCCTAAAGTTGCACCAGGGGAGGTTTAGATTTGATCTGAAGAAAAATGGCTTCATTGAAAGAGTTGGCAAACACTGGAGCATGCTGCCCAGGGAAGTGGTGGTCAACATCATTGGAGGGATTTAAATATGGGGCATAGTAAACCGCTATGGAGTATACAGAGGTGTTTCTAACCTGAAGTTACATCCTACTTTTCAGAAGACGCTACAACGGAGAGAGGAGATGATAGATTCAAGCACTTAACATGACCATCTTCCCTAATATCTAGTCAGATGCTGTGACTCAGTACTTTATCATTAGAGAAAGGCACTGCAAATTCATCCAACATAGCCAGAATTGTTGTTAATCATCAGCATGACAGATTGTGTCTCTCCTCCACCACCTGGTGCTGGAAAATGCTGCAGATGTGAAAACTCCAAGTAAAAAAAAGTCCTCACCAACCACTTGAAAAAACACTGCATGCTGAACTTCCACCTCTGGCTCTGTTCCCGTCTGTTGCTGGAGCCACCTCCTGTCTCTCCCTCCACTGTCCAGACATCCCCAGCTGTCCTCACTTCTGAGCACTGCAGCAGCCTGGAACCCCTGCAGGAGGTCGCCTCACTCCCCTTTTGTGTTAAAAACTGCTGTCTGTTTCATCATGTAAATTCAGTGAAAGAAATATATATACACATGCACCAGGTACCTAGAACTTCAGCAATGCCCGGTATCAAAAAATTGTCACCAACACAGATACTTATTTGCAGTTGTAACTGTCACAAGTTACCTTCACTGATACTTCTCTCACTTCAACAGACTGATAACGCCCATGTTGCTGCTGAAATGCTGTCCCTCCTTCAGCTACTGAACGGTTAGCTCAGAGTGCACCACATACACAAATCAGTTTAAAGCAAACCAGAATGCATTCAAGCAAAAGAGCCTCTAACTTCCTACTAAAACCTAACGAGAACAACTAATCAAATACTGCTTTTCTTGAGGTTGGTTTTTTTTTCAGCACTGCATCTGCTCAGATTCTCTTCAAGTATAATTAAGAGACCCAGTACCTGGTATCAATTCAGTCTGCTCTGAAGAGTGACTGTACCATGCTGCCTCTTAGCTCCATGTAGTACATGCCCTGCAAACCTGGCTGCCATTTCTACACTAGAAATGCAGGAAAAAAAGGTATGCCAAGTGGCTGGAGTCAGGCAAGGAAGACTGGAGCTGAGAAGGAAGAGTTATAGAAAAACAGGAGAGCAGGACCTGGTGGACTCAAAGCACAGAAGGGAACCTCAGAGGAATTTAACCTCGGAGAAATTTAACCCAAAGCAGAAGTGTGTCTGAATGACTGATTACTATTCAGGTCCTTAGATTACCTGGAAGATGTCAAGCCCATGAAAAAAGGAGATCTTTATGAAGGATGAAAGGGCACGGTTACTTCCTAGTTACTCTTCCACTTGGCATAACAAATAAGAGCATCAAGAGGTAAGGGCAGAGAAAAGAGTTTTCTCTGTACAAAGCTCAGTTATTCCCCATAACGCTAGGAGATGGCACTCCTCCTCCTGCAAGACATGCTTTGGGAGGACTGCATGGACATGGGTGATATCACATCTAAGGAGATTACATCAGTTCCCTGCTGTACTATTTTGAGATCCAGTTCGGCACAGGAAAAACACACCTAGACAAAACAACTGTTAACAGCTTCAGTCCCTCGGTGGTCCACCCAGTACTGACCTAGACCAGCTCAATTCAACCTGCAAGCACATGACTGGCAATACCCACTGCTGCATTAGTACACCTTTGTTACTGGCAGGCAGTAAGAGAACTAAAACACTTTTTTTTGACTTGAAAACATTCTATTTAATTTATACAAATAACTACTAAATAGAAAAAGTAGGTTAAAACAAAATAGTTATTTTTCTGGCAGAGTTTAAATGCATATTATATAGCTTAGAAGAAATAAAATGCATTTTCCCCACAGCATTCATGACCTAAAATTCTAGTTAATTCCTCCATAGCTTTTCTTTTCTAGATCAGTAAGATACTAGACACAACGTCATGTGAGTAATGGCTATATATATGTTCCGTATTTGAACTGAAAATATGTTACAGACCACACACCTACAAATGTGAAGCACTTAAAATGTGACTATCAAGTTGTAATATGATAATACAGAAAACAATTTATGTTTCAGGTTATACTGTGTTACAAAAACATCTGTGTAAGAAATCATGAAAGAGGCCACATAAAAATAAGCTTTAACTTTATGCACTTATTTTACAGTTTAAAAAACTGGCAAGTGCACTAGTAATAAATAATTTGCAAGTTTTGTATAAACGAGAAGTTCCTAATGTTCAGCATTATTGTAAACATCAGTACACATGTAAAATGCAGCTAAAATCTGACAGTTACATTTTCAGTTTACCAAATTCATTTCCTATTATTCAGGCATTGATCAATGTAGTGTACAGCCAATCATATTTTTGGCAAGTCATGTCATTAAAATTAACAGTGACAGTGCAAGTAAGGAATGCAAAGAATTCCTAGTGCAATAAAGAAGAGAAGCACAGGCAATATTGCTGATTAAAATGTACCACTTCCATGTGTTTTCCCTGGGAGTGATTAGGAGAATTAAAAATAAAAAAAGGAAAAAAAAAAGAAAAAAAAAAAGCAAAAAAAAAAGCTGTTCAAAGCCATTATTTAATGCCCTGATCTTGTCTTAGGATTTCTCTGTCTTCCTTCAGGCCACTACCTTTGCAACAGTACATCCAGCATGAGTCCTTATAGCTTGACCATTTGTGAAATGCCCATTGCAGTCACTGAGCAAAGTCCATATGGTTCCGACGTCTCCCACACAGATGGCTTGGTAAGAACTTCTGCCTCTATAAGCAGCCACATGGGGACCAATCGTATAAACTGCCTGTCCAGACTACTTCTGAACCAGACAAACGCCTTCCTATCAGGAGAGCACCACGAGAAGAAGGTCAACAGTCAGCTTTCAGTTTATCTAAGGAATTATCAATTTTGGTCAAAGTCTTTTTGATTCGCAGGGCTGTTAGTCTCGCTGATGGATTTTGATACCAGCATTCTTTCATCAACTTGGCAAGAGATGTTAATGTCTGGGAAGAATAAAAAATACACAACACAAAACACATATTAAGTCCACAAATAACAAGCCAAGAAGCCACTAGATTGGGGTTTTTTTTGCCTTATTAGTGCTCCATTTTCAGGATGTACGGAGAGCTTATAGGTGCTGAAAAACCCCAGGTTTGATAACTTGGTTAAACCCAGAGAATAACTAGACAATGGACTGGCTGGAGTAACAAGCTAGCATAATTTAAAACAATGGAGTTTTGGGGTTTTCCTAATTAAGAAAACACTCCACAGAATCTCTTTTCAATGAAACTGACTCCTGCAAGATTGATGAAGGAAGCCAGAATTCATCATCCCTTGTACAACTTTAACTGGCTGTGAGTCACAGCTGGCTGGTGTAGCCAGCATTACAACCAAAACCATATAGCTGGAACCTCTCCTAGTAGCCGGCCCTAGCTAACCACGCAGCTTCAACCTGACCTCCACAGCTTCAGTAACAAGCAACAAGAACTGGTCAACCTGGAGAGTCCAGTGCTGATGAAGAAAAACTTCAGCAGTAGCCTTTCAAAAAGGACAACAATCCCCTATCCTGTAGGCAGGGGAGAGACCAAAATTCTATTCTAAACTGCATGCTTATTAAAGACACAGAAAGTTCTACACAGGCTACCTTTCCCTTAAAAAAAAAAAATCCCTTTGAGAGAAAACAACACAAAGAGCAGCTTTAAAATAGTCATTGTTAAATCATGCTTCTGAAAAGGAAATCTGTGAATAGCTCAGGCTCCATAGTCACAGGTTTGCTTACTACTCCAACTAAATTTGCTCTCCCTGCTCCAACATAAAGGTCCATGCCAGCATGCTCCTGCAATCTGTACAGGTAATGCTCCCGAAAAGTAGCACTGAGACCATTTCAATTTCAAGTGATAACTGAAAATAACTTTCATGACTATTTCAAAAGAAGAAAGGTCAGCTTGCATCTTTGCAAACCACCCACAGGCACACCCACTTACAGGGTCTGAGAACCATCTGTTGGGAATGTTCGGCCTCTGCTGATCTACACAGACCACTTTTCTCATGTCTTCAAAACTGGGATCATTTGGAACCAAGTCATAAAATGGTGGTTTGTAATCTTCCACAATACCTGGCGAGACACAAACAAGAGGCTTTATTTAATAACTGTCAGTGAAACAGCATTTCTGCACAAAGAGAGAACACATGACCTAGCTGTCTAAAAACCAGAAAAATCTTTGATAAGTTAACATCACTGCATCTAACAGCCATTAAACAACAAAACAACCACTGGAATTGGAACAGCTTTTTCTACCTAAAATGTTAATTAATAGTCTCCTATTACAGCCCCACAAAGAACTACATCCATTTTACAGATGCTTGACCTGAAATCATGAGGAATAAATTCACTTCCCGAAAGCGCATCTTTTATAATAATGCACAGAGTTTACTGACTACCATAAAACTGGGATTTCTACTAGCAAATACAAAAGAAAATTAAGGTCTGCACTGTGGCTTTTAATAGGCTTACTACACACTTTGCTTAGTTTTATGATTCCTGAAAGTGTTCGGTAAGCATGTCAGCTTCTATAGACCCTCACACTGGCGTTTCAAATAGCTTCTTTCTTGTTATAAATAGTAAAATACCTAGGGTAATTGGCACCAAATGCCATCACAAAGCCAAACACCTGAGAGCCTGTAGCACCCAGTGCCTGAATACATGTTCTAGGATTCTGCATTGAAAACCAAGTATGTATGTATGCTCTCACAACTTGCCAGCCAGCCTACATCAAACTGGCAAGATGAAAAGCCTTTTTCTTACTAACGCATGTGTGCACTGCTGCTGCTTCATCAGTTTTGTACACCAAACATCACCTACGGGGCTGAACTTTTGGCTTTACACTCCTCCTGCTTCCTCCCAGAACACAGAATAATGTTTATTGTGAGAACTCAAGAGCACGAAAAAACCTCCCGCATATCCATGCTGTCCATGCCTCCACTTCAAATATAGGAGTGGCCCTATACAAGTCAAATGCAGAACTTCAGAGCTACATCATATAGCTCTGAAAAATACTTCCAGAGTCATTAGGATGTTATAGATGAACTTTATCACTAGAAGAGTCTGGCTCTAAATTACTGTTTTCATGAGGTCTTTCCAAAGTATAGGGTACATAACTGGCTGTTACAGATAAGACAGACAGTAATAAGAAAGAAACGAGGTGGGTCTAACCTTTACTCCGATAGAGCCATTCTAGTTCTACCATTCTCTGTTCTACCACAGCCAAACGTCACAGCCCCCAAGAGATCACTGCTGGCTCCACCAGCAGCCTGCCAGCAGCAGCAGCCAGCCACACTGTGACCTCTAGCCCACACCACCCCTCACACAAAGCCAGCACTGAACTGTGACATGCTTCTCTTGCCCACGCCCTGGAAAGCCAGCCACTTGCTACAAGGGATGCCCTAGTCACTTCACAACTTCTAGTGTGCTGCTTTCTGAACAGCTTTAAGATGACTTCTGCCATTTATAATATATTGCATCTCTTGTGGTTGCTGCCTTTTTGCTACTCAAACTAGAACTTGCACGCAACATTCCATGTTTTCTTCACCTTTATTCCTCTTTCCTTTAGCATCAAGTCATCCTATGCATGCACAAATGTAATGTTGGAGCAAAGCAAGTGGCTCTTGCTATAGCACAAAGACAATAGACAAATACTCTTGGTTGCAGTAAAGGAGTTTCCTAACACATTTTTCTCCTTATACTAAGCCACAACAGAAAAATACTGAGAATCACCAAGTCACCTTGAGGACCATTAGATAAGTGTAAAGAAAATATTAAAATATTTTAAATTAAAAGTTTTAAAATAAGCATTTTTAAAACTTTAAAAATATTTTTTTCTTTATTTTTTAGTATCAGACTTATTAGTCAAATTACAACTTCACTGTCTCCATAAACTAAAGTATTAAATCAGGCTGACTTTCTGGAACAGACTTTGCATCTCCACCCAGTAAATGAGATATGAAGAGTGTCCATCAGTATGGAATAGCAGCATATACACTAACAAGAGTCTCTAGGCCACCCAAGGCACACCCTAGCACGCTACCTTGACCTCAACATGCTCAGTCCTGGTGCCAAAGTCTTACTACTAATCAAACAGGGTTATCTGAGCAGCCACCTGATGAAGTAATGATTTCCACAAAGCTAAACACTCAGATTTGAGAGAAAATGCTTGCTCCATTTCAAGTCAGTGCAAGGAAGTATAATTACCCATGGAAACAGTCAGGAACACGAAGCAACTGGAAAGAGGTATTGTGGAATTAGTATCAACATCATATTAAATTTAAGACTCTGGTGGCACAACAAATGTTATTACATCTCTGTATTACTTCTTCCATGGTGGCACTAAGCTCAGCCTAAACAAAATTACTGAAGCATTTACCCATCATCTCTGGTAGGTTTCCAGTCCATACTGAATTTCACACCATCCTGGCAAAGCTGCCAGCATGTAATGTAAGCTCACTAGTTTAAAAGTAGCTCAGGTAAATTGTCTGTGAACTGCAGTTCCCGAAGCAACACACACAGAAACTTCAGCACAGGAGTATTTAGATTACAGCTATGTTTCATAGAATTTTCATTTCAAGAGGTAACTAAGTAAGACTGTATTTTCAGATATGTCACATAGAATACATACATGCACATGTAAGTACATATGTGTATTCATAAACAAAGGGAACAAGGCATCTAATATTCCACAAAGGATTACCAGCCTCCAATACAGTGTGGCTTGACAGATTACAGAAGAACTACTCAAAATTCAAGACCGGCAATGAAAAACTTCTCAAAAGCTTACGTGTGAAGTTTTGTCACCACGTAGGCCAGCTGCAATGTTCAAACAGACAACACTCTACACAGTATCTATGTGCAAGCACCTATCCCTGGTAAGCACTGCTGGTCCCAACACATGGAAAAAGTTATAGAAATTTTATGATCTAAAATTTTTAATGTAACTATTTGGTATGAATTATTTCTCATCATGATTTAGAACATCACAGAGGACAGGTCTTTCTTCTCTGATACCAACAACTTCAACAGAGACAGCAAGGCATCAGGAATTATCATACTTCAGAGGTCCAGTATTTTACTGCAAATCCCATGCATTTTGGCAGCTGATGCTTTGCTGTAAATTACCATTTACTCAACTCCTTCTAAAAACATGTAAAGGAGTCTCAAATACTTACCGTTGCTAACCATGCGTCTAGCTACTTCCCAAAGGACTAGCCCAAAAGCCCAGATATCAACCCTTTTATATGAGTCAAAGCAGTCTGCCTGGATAGTTTCATCCAAGACTTCTGGAGCCATGTAGCGTTTGGTACCCACACGGGGATTGTTCCCCACATCCAACTGATTCGTGCTTTGGGAGTGCATAACTGCAAGGCCTGAAGGAAAGGAAAATAAAAATCCACTGTTAAACTCGCCTTTAAAACTATAGCAGAATACATTTAAAATTACATGTGAGCTGTGACACCCATCAGACAGTTTCTAAAAAAGAAAGAGCTGAGAAACCAACTGACCAAAGACCAACTGGGTCAGCTGCAAGCTAGCTATCTAGAACAGCCACTGGGTCCACAGACTTAGACCAATTATCCCCCCAGGGATTACCAGTAAGCATTTTATTGCACTGTTACAAAACGTTGTCATTAAGTGTTCTGCAGCCACTGGATGTCACCAGCGCTCTAGGCACGTATACACAGAAGGCCAAGCATCTGCTACTTAGGAGAAAACAATTTGACACAGCATTCAAATTTATTTATAGAACTTTTGGGTAGGTGGATATATCTGAACTGCAGGGAAAAGAAGAAAAGCACCGCATGATGGATATACACAAGTTAAAAAAAAAATACAGCTGGAAAATAAAAAAACACCATTATTTGCAATAGCTTGAAAAATAAACATCCTCAAGCTGATCTAAAATGAGTCAGTCAAAACCACTCTACCTGGTTTCTACTAATTACTAAACATTTAAGCAAAGAACATTATGTGAGGGACTAAATTACTGTAAATTTGGAAACACACAGAGTACTCATTTTGCCATGGTAAACAGAGAGCACTGCAAATTGAACAGCAGCAGGTGCATGACATAACTAAGCAATAGAACGGACAACATAAATGCTCTCTAATTTCCTCAGGAAATCTTGTAAGAAGAACATATACCATTTACATTTAACATGAGTTTATTTTAGATGAGACTTAAAAACCTTATTAACTCTGTCCTGCAAAAATTAACCTACCACCAGGTCATTAATAGACCTTTTTCTTCCCGAAGAACAGTCTGTACTTCAACGTAACAAAAATTTGGAAAACTTTGCTACAATTTAAATGCTCTTCAAGTAATTTCAAGCTAAGAAAATGCTTATGGCACTTCTAGAACGATACCATCTACTAACCCCATGACTACTGAGAAGGCAACTTGCAAAGTTTCTCTCCAGATAAAAATGTTCTGTCATATATATACTCACATACAGGGCATTTACACACATTTGTACATACATGTTTGTTTACATTTATATTAAATTATACAATATGCCTGCATTGTAACATTTTTTTTGTGGGGGGGGAACCAAAACAAAGCAAAACAAAAAAGCCAAGCAAAAAACCTGGCACACTGGAAACAAAGGTTAAAAACAAATTTCTTGGCAAACTCTGAAGACATCAAGACTTTGGAGAACACATTGATAAAAATCGTATTTAGTCCATCCAAATTGGGCAAACTAGATTCAATAGATTGACAGGTCAAAGGTCTACAGCTTAGGGATGCGAGTCAGCATCCTGTACACTACAAATTGAGAAAGTGTTGCAATAAGGTCAGGGGACAACCATGTTGTAATCACGGTCTCATCATGGGGCATCTGGGGTGTTTACAAAAGTCAGGAAACACATATTGCACTGCTTCAGTTGCTTTTCACCTCAGGAGATCTCAATGCATATTTAACTTAAGTCTGCATAAGTGCTTTTCAGAGAAACTCTTAAAGACTAGTTCTTCAAAACAATTAAAAAAAAAAAAAGGCTTGACAGGCATACAAACTGATGAAACACACTGGTTTTCAAGACAAAAAAAATCCTCCTTAGTATACTGGAGTATGCTAAAAACAAAAAGAAAACAAAAAATTAGCTAAAATAATAAAACCAATGTTTTGTTATCATTCTTTGCACCTTCCTCACCAACACCAGGCATTCACTACTCTACATGGAGGGGGAAGGGAATGGAAAGAGTTAAGAGGAGGGCTAGGGCTTTTCTTCTTTTTGAACAAACATTATTCTGCTGCTCTGTAAAGTTGCCCAAGACTACTAAGACCTACTACCATGCATGCAAATTGCTTTAGGAGAGGAGAACTTCTCCACAGTGCTGACAGATTGAAGCAAGATTAACATCCACCCTTGGACTTTACCACATAGTTTCTGCTTAGCTAGAACATATTTGAAACAGCCAATTTTGTAACTGCGACTCCAGATACCCGGGTTGCCGGTCAAGATACTGGTTTCCAGGATGCCTGATGAATGATGAGCAGCCAACTCACAAAGCTCTCACACTTGCTGCCAGCCATCAGGACTAGGACTGCATGGCAACAAACACCCAGGATGCCAGCAAAACAGACAAGATCACATCCAAGCAATATTTCCCCTCTCTGCTTTGAAAACTGAAGAACTGACATCTATTTTTAATGGGTATACTGCAAGTCCAGAACCTGGTATGACACACAGAACCCAAGCCCAGTTCATGTCTGGGCAGTTAGTGAATCTTTCCATCTGCTTATACTTAACCAGTCTCTAAGCACCATTTTTCATGTATTGTGCATGTGTTGAAACAGAGAAGGAGATAAGTTAAAAAAAAAGGAAACTCACCAAAAAAAAAAAAGGCAAACAAAACCCAAAAAACCCCAAAACATCCCACCCCCAAAAAAACCCCAACCAAACAAAACAAAAAACCAAAAACAAACCAAAAACCACAAAGCTATACAAGAAAGAAAAGACAGCATAAATATATGCCAGAAGGCAACAAAATCTTTGGTAACTCTCCTTTACAGATAAGGAACAAACATGTCAGATACATCCCTAAGGTTTTCAAATTAAAAAAAGCCATTGCACCACCATAAAAACCTAAAAAATGTTTATTGCTGCTCTCAGAAAACCTCTCAACTATCTGAAGCCTCTAGATAAATATTGCAGATTTCACTTTGTAGTGTAATGTCAATCAACACCAGTGTATGCTGCCCCTCCTCAGTGTGAGCTACAAATTTACTTAAAAGCCAATAACTGAAGTTTCATATTTTCATTTTTTATCATTTCCCCTGCAAATTTAGACTGGCCCAGGGGTGTGGCATTCATGTATCCCCCGTGTGTCTCTCATGTCTGTCAGGCAAAAGTGGTAAGAACTGTGTAGAAGAATTACTGGAAAAAAAAATTCATCCCCCAATACACTTTTTGTCTAGCCAATGTCTCCCCAGTACTATTTTTTACTTTCTCTCTGCAACTGCAGACTGGTTCTCAGCATTTTACCACCTTAAAAACTAAAACTTGGTCATGGAGAATTCAATTTTGGGCTTGCTGAATTATCTGGTGAAAGCCTCAAGCAAGCTCTATGGACCTAGAGAGCTTGGGTCAGTGAGTGCATTGTTCTGAGGTTGCAAGTGGAAAGACCTTTATTAATTCAGAAATGAGCTGCAGCCTAGTAATTGCTATATTCTGGGATCTGTGAATGGAATTAAACATCAAAACCCCAAGAAAATACCAGCTCTGCTCCCAAACGCAGAAGTTATACCGGGGCTCCCCAGCAATGGAGCAGGATTTCCAAGCTGTAAGTGCCATCTAGTGGCTGCCATAAACCTTCAGGGTAATACCACATCATGGAAAGGTTAATTAAGGTTTTTTACTTTAAGACTTGCACGTTTGGGGTTATCCAATATATTTGATTCCTGCAGGAATGCACTGAGTATATTAGCATCCAAATCAACTCACCTAAATCTGCTATGCAGCACTGTCCATTTTTCTTAACAAGGATATTTTTGCTCTTCAAGTCCCGGTGAGAAATGGCAGGCTTCCCCTGGGTTCCAAATATCTCTATGTGCAAATGTGCAAGACCACTAGCTATGGACAGTACTATACGTAGGCAGCTGACAGTGTCCAGGGTAGTGAGCTGCAGGTAGTCATACAGAGACCCCATTTCATGGTAGTGGGTAATTAGCCACAACTGGGTACTAGAGTTTCTGGAAGTCATATCAGATGCAATGAAACCTACAAAGAGCAAGAAAAAAGAAGAAACAACAAAACAAAATGTTAGAGCTCCTTCAAGATTCCCTCAAGAAAAGAACTGACATTACTAGGCCCATCTTGCAATTTAAAACTGTTTATTTAAACTTTTCCACAATTGCACTGAAAACAGACTGCAAGTATTACCATGATGGTAAAAAAAGAGCCGATGTATTCTAGAACTCTAACTCAAGTCTCTTCACAAGAATGCCCTTTTTAAGGACTTGGGGGTGGGGAAGTTTCCAGTTAAATAAAAAGGGCACCAGGCTGTAGCACACCTGCTGCTATCCACTCAACAGGAAAGAAGCAATACCTCAAACAGGCAAGTAATGAGAAATTATTTCCGTTTTTAAGGACAAGCAGCTAGTGAAGGCTGCTGAGACAAAGGTTAAATGCACATCATATCCCAATAACCGGACACCATATGCTGTGCCAGCTTCATATTCAAAGCCAAGGTAAGCCTACTCAGCCCTTTCAACAACTGACGTCAACATGTCACAAGCTTGCTGTCCCTACATGGAATGTCACACCCTTCTGAACAAATATAAGTTGAAAAAAGCAAATCCCACCACAGCAACAATTTGCTCTCCAATGATCTCCAATTGCTTAAATCATCAGACCCATGGTACCGCTCTAAACTGCTGTGGGCTCCAGATGTTCGATCACCTTAACCTTTCACCAGCTCACGTGGGGGCCACAGGATATAAAAAGTGGCAATTGGCAAAGAAGAGTGTGACAGCACCAGAAGATTAGCATGGCAAAAAACCAAAGGAGATCAGTTATTGTACTTCAAATACTAGACAGTTCAACTGGTGTGCAACTGACTTCCAAGGTAAAATAAGGCAGAGCGCTTTAAGCACAATAGCTGTAATTCACAATGATTTTCTACAAAGGAACATAATTTCTCTATGTAACTCATGAACCTCAAGAACTGTTTTCAAGAAAGTGCTCTCTTAAAACCAAATCCAAAATTCAGGAGTCGCTCCCTTTCTGTTGCACAGTAAATTCAACCTCAACAGGCTGAGGCTGAATTACCTCAACAGCTTTAGCTGGGAAGCAACAAAAGTTTTGTTCCCAAGTAAGACGCACAAATCATGTTTATTAAAAGCCCACATATGACATTTGTCAGAAAGAACACCCACTACTTTATCTCCTGATGGCAGATTACTGCAACAATGTGACACCTTTGTAATCTGTGATATTGTTTAATACTGCATCTAAAAAATTCTATAAAATAGCCGACAAATTTGACAGTTATCAAGAAAGACTAAACAGAGACAGAGGAACATGGGAAATGTGTAATGTAATTTCAGCCAAGTTACTTTCTGTCTCGGGAAGTAAAGTTCAATAATTCACATTTCAGGAGGCCACCAAATTATTTCTGTAGTAACAAAGGAACTGCTTCAGGAAACATTAGACAAACATCTAGGCAGGGTGAGCTATGGAGCCAAGGAATATTCTCTGACAGGAAGCAAGAATAAGTAGCCCAAGTAAAACTGACTGAAGACAAGACAGATTGTGGGTGAGGTGATGTTAGCACTCAGAAAACATGCTGCCACTTTTATTTGTAAAGGTGGCACACCAGTGAAAGATCATGTCTTCTAGGAATCAGAAGGGCTGCTTAAGACTTCAGCCACGGCTCACAATACAAAAAGGCCATTTTGCTAAGCTTTTAGAACAGAACACACAAGGTACAAGAGATGCAGAAGATTCAAAATCACTGAACTTCTGTATTACAGGAAAATGAGATACATCATAAAATGGCAACTCCAGTTGAAGTTTAAACACCAAGGGAGCTTAGTTTGACCCTAGGCAAACTAAGAATAACAGATTCATACTGCCATTTATTCAAGCACAAGTAAATGTATTCTAACATTTAAATCTCACTGTAAAGTCCTCTCCACTTTTTCTCCCTTCATTTCTTCCAGGTAAGCTGAAGTTAGAAGAATACACAGATCCACTACCTCTTCTACACCTAACACGCTACGCAAAACACTTTTGTGATTTAGCTGTCCTGCAGAGCAGCTGCAAGGGTGAATTCCTGGCACACAGGTCTGCGGCACCTCCATCCTTTACAAGATACCTGGCAAAAGTGTAGTACTTTGCAAGCAAACTGTTCAGTTAACTCACTCTTTACACCAGGACACATGAATATGGTTGCCCTACTTACCTAGAATATTTTCATGCCGCAGCAATACAGTGTTGTACAATTCAGTTTCCCTGAACCAGGATTTTTCATCCCTAGAAGAGAAGATCTTCACAGCAACATTTTCTCCTTGCCACTGACCCCTCCAAACTTCTCCATAACGGCCCTTACCTGGTGGGGGAAATCACAGTAAAAGTTGGCAACTAGCAATCTTCAAAATGTTATCACAGGGTTAGCTAATAGAATGGAAGTAACAGTTATCACCCCTGTATACCACTCTACAGTCAGGCTGTGCTCAATTGTCCCTTAAATTTTTCTGTTTGTTTCAATTGCAAGCTCTGAGTATGGACCTCTTTCACACTGGAACAGAACCCAGACGGTTTGTACTGGGCAGGTGTAATCATTCAGCTACCAGCAATTGAACTGCCTCTGCAGCTTAAGAAACTTAGGCAGCATACTACAAGGCCAGTGTGAATAAAGATTTAAAAAAATAAAAAAAACAAAACAAAACAAAAATCAAGCTAAAAAACCCCAACCATCACCCAAAAAAACTCAACAAACCAAACAAAAACCAAAACAAAATGATAAAGGGGTAAAAAAAAAAAAACCAACACAACAAACCAAAACCACACACAAAACCAAAACACCCCAACAAAACCCAAACAAAAAACATCAACAGCAAAAAAAAGCAGCACATACAAAAACCACACCCCCACCTCTGTTCTGCGGAGATCGGGACACACTGGCTTGCATGCCAGGCTTTTTACCCAAACAGCTTAGAAGAAACGTATGAAATTATCAAGTACCCACTGCAAAGTAATGTCCTGGACAAGGCACACCAGAAAAGTTCTGGTCATTGCCATTTTCATCACAGCCTGAGCACAACAGCCTCAGGCTTAGTGCAACAAGTTGTGCTAGATTGAACAACAATAAGTACCTGAGTTCTGCCTTTCACTACTCTGACGTTCAGTGTCCTTCAGGGGCATGTAGTATGAATAAGCAGCAGGTACAATCAAGTGGGGAGAGATTCTCAACACTGATGTCTCAATGCCACCACCCAGAAGATACTTTCTGCATAAGTGCTTTCATCTAGTCTGCTATATAGACTCAAACACATGGTCTCTGGTAATAGTGCAAGCCTAGGTTAACTTGGGAGCAGGCACAATTCCAGGGACTCACACTGATTCACACGCATATACACGCACAAGAAGATGTCTCTATTGCAGGCAAAATCATCATGTATACCATATTCTACAGTTTTTGATTAAAAGAAACTGCAGAGGATGTACATTTGGATTTAATGCAAGCGTGAACATTTGTGCCTACTCAAAACTTAGAATAAGCCAAAAGCAAAGAAACTAGTGAAGTGCAGGCCCGGTCTCTATAGATTCACACATTCATCTGTTTTATAGCTGGGCTGGATTTAGCACCCTGATGAATTAAAACTTCTAGTAACTTACAGGAAGGTGTTAACTTCTTCTGAGTTCAAACCACTGAAGAAGCAGCATAAAATATATTTATAAACCGGCTGGTTTTCCTACTAGGATCAATCATTATCAAACCTTCCTCACCTCTTAAGGTCCAGTACAGCATCTCATCTCAATGTCACTGCCCCAGTATAACTTTGACCCAAATGCTTCCTAAAATGACTACACTAAAATTTAACATTACTTAATTAATAACATATATATGCTGAAGAAAAAATCTAATGAATCCTCTAAAATTAACACTAAAAATCCTGCAAAAAAAACTTCAGACTGAGAAGAGTTTTAGAGCAGAATTACCAGAGATATTTTCTTTAAGGGGCAAAAGAGCAGCAACAGTATATCCTTGCCCGCAACGTGCCCCAAAGCAACACTGCAGACCAAGGGAACTGTGTGTTCCCACTCTAATAGCACAAAATCGACTGTGGGATTT